>LPNX010158235.1:129210-182581 GCA_001517045.1 Pseudotsuga menziesii | reverse complement strand
TAGTTTAACATTATGATATTAAATACAATTGAGTGAATATATAATTTAAAATTAAAAAACATGAAAATGACAATATATTATTTTATAAAAAAATGTGAAAAGACGATTTTATGAATTATGAGTACTTTACTTGAAAATGACAATAATATTATTTTATGAGAAAGTGAATTGTGAATACTTTACTTGAAAATAACAATAATATTATTTTATGAGAAAGTGTGAAATGACTTTTATTGTGAGTACTTCACTTTATGACTTAAAAGTACTTGTACCACTACCTTGGTTAACTATGGATTTTCATCCACCATAGAAAATGTGACAAATAAGCATTCTTAACTCATGCAATGCCACCTCAACCATGGGGGATGATGTCATCTACTAGAATGTAATTGGTTGATTTTTATAATACATTTTGGTCCTTTTGAGGCCCATTTTTGGCCTCAAATTCTCTCTAATGTTTATATATAGCAATCAAATTTTCAAATCCCAAAGTATTGACCTTAAATTCCTGCATTACCAAACTTATCCTTCTCAAAGCATCGACAATTTTATTAGACTTACCACCTGTATGTTTGATAACGAAGGTAAAGTTCTGCAAAAATTCTACCTATTTACCATGCCTCTAATTTAATTTAAGATGGATTTTGATGAACTGCAAAGCATGATCGTCAAAATACAAAACAAATTCCCAAGGCATTAAATAATGTCTCCACTTTTTAAGAGCTTTCACAACAACATATATTTCTTTATCATACAAAGAGTACTTTTGTCTAGCTTCATTCAACTTTTCACTAAAATATGCCACTGGCCTCTGTTCTTGACTTAAAACTGCTCCCACTGCTGCTCCACTGGCATCTATCTCCACTTGAAACACTTTATCAAAACTAGGCAAATCCAAAATAAGCTTCTCAATTATTTTCTTCTTCAATAAATTAAAATTTCTATCAGTTGCTTCGGTCCATTGGAAAGGTTGTTTACTTACTCTGAAAGTATCTATTAAAGGTGCACAATTCTTACTGAAATTCTTAGTGAACTTCCCATAGAAACTAGCAAGTCCATGAAAACTTCTTACCTCATAAGAATTCCTTGGAATTGGCCAATTTAAAATTACTTGCACTTTATTAGAATCCATTTTCAGTCCTTATTCTAAAACCACAAACCCCAAGTAGACCAATTCTTTTTTCAAGAAGCTACACTTCTTCAAATTTATCAACATCTTCTCCTTCTGCAAAGTCCTCAACACCAACTTAAGGTGCCTTAAATTCTCTTCTCTGTTCTAACTAAAAATCAAGATGTCATCTATATATACTATCACAAATTTTCTAGTAAATTCTTCTAGAACCTCGTTCATCAATCTCATAAAAGTACTGGGTGCGTTTGTAAGCCCAAATGGAATCACTAGCCACTCATATAGACCATAATTAGTTTTAAATGTTGTTTTCCATTTATCCCCTTGATCCATATGGATATCGGTGGCCACCCACCTATTCCAGTGGCTCAAAACAATTGTCCATTGTGGCAATTTCCTAGTTACTTTTTCTACGATTTTTCAGGTCCCAAACTTCCAGGGCTGTTTTGAGGCCTTAAACGACGTTTTTTGGTGATTCGGGGGCTAAATAGTTGCCATTGGCATGCATTTGGCCACTCAAAAGTTGTAAATATTAGATAGACCTTTCCAATGAGCTATCGAACACACAAATTGGAGTTCGTATGCAAACGTTATGACCTTGGGAAGTTGACTATTCAACTTACCACCTTGGGGCCGCAAACTTTATGACGGTTCATCTTCTAGGGTTACATTTTGGACTTTTGGGGTTCTCGCCCTCATTATTATTATAAATAGGCCCCTTTGGCCTCATTTTGTATTCAAATTTGCACAGATGAGCATAGCAGTCACATCTCTTCTCAGAGATAGCTACCACCATTCTAGCTATTGTATTACAGTATGTTCTATTTCCGCCATTTAATAGAATATTTGTTTACTTTATCTTTGTTATCTTTGCAAAATTTTTGTGATTATGATTATGTATATGTTCTTTCATTTCGTTCATGCATAAATCCAGATCAGTGGTATCAGAGCAATCTGCTCTTTGATTGTTTCTCGGTGCATGTCCCTGACGAGGTCAAGATATAGAGAGTTTGGTCTCGAAATAGTTTCACTTGATCATTCTCGCTGTCCCAAATGACCTCCCTTGGCAGAAGAAAAGAGAGACGATGGAGCAGGAGATCCAATCAAGTCATTGCTCGAGGAATCCCTCGAGCTACAGAGGAATGAGATGATGGATAGTTTCGCCCAAATCCTTATATGAATTTCGGCAGCGGCAAGTGCATCTTCAACAAGCAGCCAGTTCGGGGATGAAAATCCCTTTAAGGTATAAGTTAACTTTGATATTCCTTTATTTGAAGGGAATATCGATGTGGATCCCCTGGATAATTGGATGAATGTTCTAGAAGGTTATTTCTCTATCCAAAAAAATTTCGACAGGGAAAAGATCACCTTTGCTCTCCTTAAGGAAGTCCCCCATGTCCAAAATTGGTGGGGTACTTATTGTGAGAAAAACTCAATAGACGAGTCTGGAATGTTTAAAACAAATCCCACTTGGGCCTCTTTCATAGATGTCGTCAGGGAATAGTATTACCCTATGGGAAACTATGATGACCAGTACACAAAATGGACCATTCTGCATCAAGAAAGGGACCAGATGGTGTCGAAGTACACCAATAACTTTCATACCCTGCATACAAAGATGGGTATCAAGGACTCCAAGCGACACCTGATTCTGAAATATCGCAGTGGTCTACATCTGTACATCCAAACTGAGATGGAATTCCTTGACATCTCTTCACTTGGATCCGCCTATCGGTATGCTATCAAAATCGAGGAGAAATTTCAACAAAAGAACAAACAAGAATTTGGACCTGTGCACCCACTGCAGAAGCAAGGCAAGGGAAACCCTAGCCCACAAAACACAAGACAAGGAAAGGACAACCAGTCCCCGCCACAAGAAAAGCAGGGGGATGGAAAGACAAAGAAGGACACTGAGAAATGGTGTGAATTTCATAAAATCCCTTAGCACAACACTAATGAATGTCGCTCAAAGCAGTTATTAGTGGTCGAGATCAAAGCTTCAGAATCATATCTCAATGATGATTCCAAACCCAATGCCATAGTTGCAGACAATGGGAGGAATATCATTGATGCATACCCCACTATCACTGTTACTACCACACAGATTCAACTAGAGGATCCTGAAGAGTCAGAGGCAGAGGAGCACCTCTTCCACTCGTAGATTTGGGTGAAGGGAATGCATCTACATTTCATTGTTGACAATGATAGCCAAAAGAACCTGATCTTAGCAGAAGTCATCAAGAGATTGGAGCTTTCGACAACACCACACTCACAACTCTACAACATCAGTTGACTAAACCAAGGATGAGGTATCTGCATTACTCAACAATGCCTCCTACCATATGGAATCAATCCTTTCAAAGATGAGGTACTGTGTGATGTGGCCCCACTTGAAGTCCATGGTGTTCTTTTAGGACAACCATATATGTGGAAGTGTCATGTTGTATATGAGTCATGGCTTCGCAACATCATTGTTACTTTGGGAGGAAAACTCTATCGAATACCAGAGATCGTTGCACCTAACAAAGTCTCGCAAGGTAGGAAGATAAGCTCCCACATCAGCAAATTATTCCTCTTAACAATTGCGTCTAAAGGAGAACATAAGATCAAAGAAACCTCCACACCCTTTGCATAGAGTGTCTCTGCTCATCAGACACAAGAAGAAGATAGAGCCATTGTTTCCTCATCTATCCGAGTACCTGTATGATGCAAGGCCATGCATTCAAGGTTCTCATCTAGAAACAAATCATCCATACAACAATTATAGCCCTCTTGGGATGTCAAAGAAAGGAAGCCTCTTCACTTCAGCAAATGTCGCACCAGGAGATCAACTCAACACACAGTTCAAGATATGATATGGGATTCGACGCAATGGAGAACATTGCTTCCTAAGGAGGCAGGATTGATCCAAATGGATATCGGTGGCCACCCGCCTATTCCAGTGGCTCAAAACAATTGTCCATTGTGGCAGTTTCCTAGTTATTTTTCTACGGTTTTTTGGGTCACAAACTTTCAAGGCCATTTTGAGGCCCTAAATGACATTTTTTGGTGATTCGGGGGCCAAATAATTGCCATTGGCATGCATTTGGCCAATCAAAAGTTTTAAATCTTAGATAGACCATTCCAATGAGCTATTGAATAGCCAAATCAGAGATCCAATGCAAAAGTTATGACCCCAGGAAGTTGACTGTTCAACTTACCACCTTGGGGCCGCAAACTTTATTACAGTTCATCTTCTAGGGTTATGTTTTGGACTTTTGGGGTTCTCACCCTCATTATTATAATAAATAGGCCCCTTTGGCCTCGTTTTGTATTCATATTTGCATGAATGAGCGTAGCAGTCACATCTCTTCTCAGAGATAGCTACCACCATTCTAGCTATTGTATTACAATATGTTATATTTCCGCCATTTAATAGAATATTTGTTTGTTGTATCTTTGTTATCTTTGCAAAATGTTTGTGATTATGATTATGTATATGTTCTTTCATTTTGTTCATTCATAAATACGGATCACCCCTTCCCTTATTCTAATCTGATGATATCCACTTTTCAAATCTATTTTGGAAAAATATTTTGAACCACTTAAATAGTCCATCAGATCATCAATTATGGGTAAAGGAAATCTATATCTAATAGTGATCTTGTTGATTACCCTATTACCCTAGATTCAGTACACATTCTCCACCCACCATCTTTCTTTGGACTTAGCACAATGGGTATGGCACAAGGACTCAAGCTCTCTCTCACCAATCCCTTCTCCAACAGCTCCTGTACTTGCTGTTTGATTTCTTCATTTTCTAGAGGGGTTAATATGTATGCTGATTTGTGAGGTAAACTTGCACTAGGTATTAATTCAATGTGATGACTAATACTTCTTACAGGATTTAATTCATTTGGCAATTCATCCACAATAATGTCAGCATACTCATCACGCAAAGTTTTAACTTCATCTAGAAAATCATCTAAATATGTAGAAGTTAAAATTACCTTTCGCTTACCAATAAGAGAAAAATGTAGATCCTTTTCTTTCTGAACTTCCTGTAACAGTTATTTTCCAAACATCAGCAGAATGCTTGATCCTGAAATTCCCTGAACTGCTTCATCTTCCAAGGGTGACAAGGTATGTCTCTTCCCATCTTTCTCCAGAGAATAAGTATTCTTCCTCTCATCATGAAAAGCTTTCATGTTATACTGCCATCCCCTCCCTAAGAGTATATGGCACACATCCATAAGAATTATGTCACACAATATTTCATCCTTGTAAGTACCAATCTGGAACTCCACATTACACTACTCATTCACCAAGAGCTGATGTCCTTTCTGCAACTACGACACTTTGTAAGGAGTGGGATGCTTCATCCACTTCAACCGCAGCTTCTCTACCATCTCTGTGGAAACCAAATTATCAGTACTACCACTATCAATAACCATTTTACAACACTTACCTTGTGACTTACACCTTGTTCTGAACAAACTTTTCCTTTGAACTGGTTCATGTACCTATTTCTCTGTCTTCACCAAGACTCTCTTCAACATAAGAGTCTCTCCATCCTATGGAGGATTATTAACCTATGTTTCTTCTTTTGATTCTGCCCGAGCCTCTGTAACATTCACATTTCTCTGACCTGTAGAATTATTTCTTGGATAATCCCAAGACATATGTCCAATCTCTCTACAAGTATAAAATCTTACTTCTCTATTTCTACCTCTTCCTCTACCTCCTCTGAATGCTCCTCTCAGGAATGATTGAATACTACTGCTAGAAATTTCAGCTTCATCTTTAGAAGTTCTACCTCCTCTGTTTGGAACAACTTTTCCTCTTACCATGTTCTTTCCTTTGTTTCCCTGGTTTTGCTTTCTTAGAAATTTCTCTTCTACCTTTACAGATACCTAATATGCATCTTCTACAGTTTTCAATTTTAATAGACTAAGTTCATCATGTATATCATATCTCAACCCATTGATATACCTAGCTACTCTTTCTATACCTCCCTCTATGTGTCCAGATCTAATATTCAGTCTAAAAAACTCTTATGTATATCCATTTACTATCATATCCTTCTATCTAAGGTTTTGTAATTGTCTAAGAAAATTTAACTAATAGTCCTTAGGCATAAATTGACTTTTAATCTTATACAAAATCTTATCCCAAGAGTCAATTTTGTATTACCTCTTCTTTCTCGATGGATCTGGAGCTCATCCCACCAGATAGCTACATGTCCCTTCAATATGGTAGCTTCATATCTTACTTTCTTCTTGTCTTCTATCTCTTCAAAATCAAAGTATTTACTCAAAGAATTAATCCAATCCATGAGTTCTTCAAAATTTAAGTTACCTGAATACATAGGTACTTCAATTCTTGGTCTGCCATTGGTTTTCATCAACATATTCAATATTTTAACTTCATCAGGATCTTCTTCTTCCTCCTTAGAGGATTCGGATTCAGCTTCTTCATCGCTATCATCTCAATTGGCTGAAAGGTTCTTTCTTTCCATAACTTCTAACCTTTCTTCCATTATTCTCATGTTTCTTTCCATTTATGTTTTTGTAGGTTGTCTTCCTCGACCATGTCCTATAGCAACTCCATGTATGTGTCCCCTTCTTAGCGAAATCTTTCTTCACAGACTCAACTGATCAACTGAGATACTACGCAGAATAATTGTCCTGCTCAGATACCACAACCGATGGCCTCAAATACCAACTAGGTCCAAGACTTCAACATACAGGTTGAATTCCTAATTGAAATCTTCTTTCTAACCTTTAAATCAGGTTCTCCGCAATTTCGCCATTTCGCAAGACCTTTCCAATGAGCTATCGAAGACCCAAATCGGAGATCCAATGCAAAAGTTATGACCACGGGAAGTTGACTGTTCAACTTATCACCTTGGGGCCGCAAAATTTATGACGGTTCATCATCTAGGGTTACGTTTTGGACTTTTGGGGTTCTCACCCTCATTCTTATTATACATAGGCCCCTTTGGCCTCATTTTGTATTCATATTTGCATGGATGAGCGTAGCAATCACATATCTTCTCATAGATAGCTACCTATTGCCGCTACAACTGTTCTCCCCAAAAAATTTCAAATTTTGGTCCCCTCATCATTTAGTGTTGCTTTGAATCGTTTGGATCTATGAATTGTTTTGGTCATGCTTTAATTTTGAATGATTTTTGGAGATTAACTCTCATCCTGTTTTTGAAGATTAATACATTTAAAATTGTTTTGGGTCGCAGATTTTTGAGTTTGGTTCTGATCAATTGTTCTTTGAAAAACTACTGTTTCAGAAGTGAAACAGGTTTTGACCGCCACTGAATTTTAAAGCTTTCCGAACTCTTAATATTTTTTATTGATCAGACATCAAATTATGTTTGATCAGAGACTATTGTATGTTTCTCTTCCGCTGTTGCGGCTCCCAAAGCAACTAAGCACCCGAAGTGTAAAGCACTCCGCCCGCCGATGCGTATCGGTCTTTTAGCCGCAGATCCGTGGTCTTTTCTCTTCCGCCATTGCGGCTGTTCAAAGCTTTCGTCTTCCAATGTCAATGTCTTTTCGACTTTGGATTGAGAACTTTCCCGCCCGCATCTTAGGTCATATCTTTTTCGACTCCGATAGGCTTAAGTGGTTTCGCAGTGCCCGTCACCTCTAAGACCCACTTATGCGGCTGTGAATAGGTCTACCCTTCCGATGTTAGTATTATGAGCCGCTGATGAGTTTTCTGTTTTCCATCGTTGATGTTTTTCTTGAGCCCGTAGGTGGACGAGGTGGTGGTGTCAACGTTTGTTAAAATTCTCATAACAATGGTGCACCTGGCCATTTCTTGTGGATTAGCCATTTTAGTTGGTATAATTTGATGCTTTATTTTTGAATGCAATCTCGGTGGATGATGTACATTGATTAACTGCAGGAAGGTCCAAAAGGCTGTTCATATCGCCACGGCTCGAAGACATCGCTGGGAAGTTTTGGTAAAGATTGAACTGTAACCGGCAGGATCTCAAGGGGCGTGGGCAAAGTAAAAGGAAAAATCGAAAGCAACAAAGGCGCAAATCTGAAAATTCCGTCAGTTACTCAGTCGATCATAAGCATGCGTAGGAAAGATGAAAAAGAGGGATATGAAACATTCGAGGAACCAAAAAGTCACACGTTTGGGGGTAACCCAAGCAGTCTACTATTTTTTTTGTTTAAATATTTGAAAGTTAGAAGTTACAGGGGCTTTTTCCCATTGAAAACTTGTAAACTATTGCTTGTAAGAGGAACTACTTCGTTTTACAGCCAGAAATTGCAAATTTTCCCTGTTGGAGGAAGTGCTTTGTGGAATGTATCAATGTGATTAAATGAGCAATGTTGAATGGGAACTATTTCATTTTCATCTGTGTTTCATTAACTGTGAGAGCCTTCTAACTTTCTGAACCTATGTTCTTGTCTGAATGCTCTCTGGTATTTTCTGTGATGTTTTTCCACTATGAATAATGGGATTTTTTAACTATTGATGAGCTATCTTATCATGGGCATCTTTATTCATGTTTGTATGTTTTGGTTGTAAGAACAGCTATCTGTGATTCGCCATAACACATGGGCAGTCATGCATTACTCATGAATTAATATCCAGCTCTCTGGAGATAGTGTAGTTAGCATTTACTTTATTATTGTGTATGTGATATAGATGCATGTGAGCTCTAAGACGATAGGTAAGAACCTATGCATCACATTGTGACTACTCCTTGCATCCTTTATCACCCTGCATCATTAAATAGGCACTTGCATTTCATAACTTAAGTCAAAAAATACAAAAATATATACAGTGGACCAGGCCGCAACCAGTAAACCCTTTTTTTACTTGACCTACGGTAGCTGGACCGCAAACCGGACGAATTCCCTATACCAAACAGTCACGGGCTAGTTGGGAACGTTGACTGGGGAGAATCCCTTGCTGTTGTTGCCTGTGAATTTCTAGGCCTCAACAGTTTCTGGTGCTAGAAGGAGGGCCGCCAGTGCATGGCTAGCTGAGGAAACCCATTTTCCCGAGACTATTCCACCGGTAACAGTTCAAAAAGTAGTGGGATTCATAATCCAATTTCGGAAGAAAGGGGTAGAGAACATTTGTTTTCTGTCGACAACGAAGTTGTTAATAATTTGAGGAGACACACCAAGGCATATGTGAAGAAGATTGGAGGATTTCCGATCATCCTTGAATTTCCCAGGAGAGAATATAAAAGGAAGGATCGTCCTATATTGGAAGACTCAGTGCTGGTTAGAGATTGGGAAGAACTTGTAGAAACAGCCTTACAGGAAGTTGTATTGACTTTGAATCAAGAAGGCCCGAATACTCCTCATAGTTCCCCTACTCACACTCCTGTTTTCTCACCTCCTCACTCTCCACCCAAACTCATGGCAGGCATAAACACCAATCAACCGCCCAACCCACCAAATCCACCACCTGCCTGGAGAGCCAGATCACCTTTAAAACTGACACCTCCGTTACATGATTTACCTCAATCCTTTGAAAAGATGCTGCCCAAATTCGACCCAAGTGAGAAGATACTAGTAGATGACCACCTGCAAAGTTTTTATTTGGCAGTAGAAGGGCTAAGGGCTGGGGAGTATGAGGATATAGTTTGTAGACTATTCCCACACACCCTTAAAGGAGCTATAGCATCATGGTATTTTGGTTTGCCTGCAAATTCTATCCCTAATTGGGATACCTTCGAAAGAATCTTTAGGAGTAAGTATGCGACTCAAAAGAATCATGCAACCCTCATGAAAGGACTATGCACCTTAAAGAAAGAGAGAAAGGAAAAGGTGCACAGCTTCACTCAAAGATTCGCAGCATACCTCAAGAATTTTTCTGAAGCTGACAGACCTTCGGACAAGGTCCTGATTGAATATTATACCTCAGCTTTAGGACCTGAGTTGGCCATGTTTGCCAAAATAAAGGCCAAGCCTACTCTAGCAGAGACTTATGAGGAGGTGGAAGTGGTAGAGGCTGAAAGGTAAAGTATCGAATATTATCCTGAACGGTCAGGAAAGAAAAGTGTGGGAAGGAAAGCCTTGTTGTTTACTAAGCCTAAGGAAGAGAAATCACCAGATTTTGAAAGTATGGCAAAAATGATGCAGAAGCTTTCTAACATAATCATAGACTTGGAAAAAGAGAAGGAAACTCAAAATTTATACAAGCCCTATTACAAAAAAAGAGAGGATAATAATCAGTCCCAACCTCCTCCGCACAATTCAGCATCTATGAATTTAACAGAGGTAGGAATGGACAATTTTTGCACTTTCCACCAACAACCCCACTCTGAAAAGAATTGTCGTCAATGGATAAACTCAATGACGTTGGTTATGAATCAGCTGTTGGATTCTAAATTAACAGAAGATGGAGATGAAGAAGGAAAAGAAAGTACCACTTCAACAAAGGAACAAGAAGAGGAGGCCATGGTTCTGTGGAATTCTGTGTCATTATTCGATGCTGAGGAAGAAAAGAATCAGGTATACGAGAGCATCATGGAAACGAACGTTACAACAAGGAGCCAAGGGTCGGTTAAAGAAGACAGTCTCATACTCCCAAAAATCAAAAGGCTGCAGAAAAATGTTGAAAAATTTCAGAATAATTCCTCAGCTGATAAAACTCCCGAATTCACCATTACCAGCCATGATCCTAGGCAGACTGATATGTTCGCCATGCCCACTGAAAAAAAAATGAAGGTTGATAAGCCACATCCCACTGAACCGCAGATGGATTATGAAATCATGGAAGATATAAAGAAGGTGAAGGCGAATGTTTCACTATTTGAAATGTGTAAAGTGCCACAACAAAAAGAAAGACTATTGAAGGTGCTTGAAGCATTAGATGAGAAGCCACCCACTAACAATTGACCCAAAGAAGAAGAAGAAATCGGAGAAACCAGCATTGGAGGTAAGTCTAAGAATAAACATCCACCTTTCCTCCTCACTTTTGAAATTTTTAATCACAATGTACATAATTTCCTGGTAGACTCAGGGGCATCTGTTAACATCATGCCAATATCAGTCTGCAAGAGGATAAATGGGCAGCCTAAGCCATCCACTTGGAGGGTGGTTCAGTTGGACAGGACGAATGTGAAGGTAGTTGGTGAGATGGAGGATGTCCTAGTCCGCCTATCTTCAAATGATAAAGTGTGCCAAGTTATTGATATCGTGGTAGCCGACATACCAGACGCTTATGGTCTTGTTCTGAGCAAAGACTGGTCAGCAAAACTAAATGGATATTTTGCCTCGGATTGGTCACATCTGTGGCTGCCATATAAAGGAAGCCCAAACCAAATTAAAGTTTTGAGGGAGCCTCACATGAAATACAACGTTACTCAACTTGAGGAAAAGAATGAACCAGTGGATTCTGTGTTGGGAAATTATTTTATTGAATTGGAACCAGGAAATTACCAAGCAGAAGAAGCCAGCAACTCATTAGACACTCAGCCTGATCTCCTTCGATTTTCACAAGCTAATGAAATCGACTGTAACATAGAAAACTTAGCAGTAGGAGTAGATTCGCGTTCAATAGTTAGTGATTTCTGGACATTGTTTTTTGATGGCTCCAAGATGTTAGAGGGGTTAGGGTCCGGTTGCGTCCTGATCGACCCCAAGAAGAATAAACATTTTCTTTCATGTAGATTAGAGTTTGAATGTACGAATAACACGGCTGAGTATGAAGCGTTGGTGCAGGGTTTAAGGAAAGCAACCGAATTAAAGGTAAGTAATCTGAAGGTTTTTGGAGACTCTGAAATAATAGTGAAACAGGTTCAGAATCAAATACATTGTATTTCTCCTCACTTAAAAGCTTATCAAAATGAGGTATGGGACCTTCTCAAATGTTTTGATGCATTTAATATTATTTCAATTCCAAGACTTAAAAATGCAGCAGCTGACTTGTTAGCCACATCGGCTGCTAGGCTTGTGCCTACTAATAATCGATGCTCCGTTGAGTTGCTTTTCAGGCCCTCAGTCCCTGATATGATCACCAACTTACGAGTGTTCGACGACGATCAGCAGATTATAGAATGCTTAACCAATGACGAGGTATTTAAAGGAGCAATTATAAATGATGAAGAACATCAAGCCAAGCTGAAGTATGATAATTTCATCCCTAAAGGAGTCAGAACCTTAGAAATAATGTTCATTTTAAATTAAAATTTCAAAAGACCAGCAAACGTGAAGACTCGCAGCTCATCTCTACAGTTCGAGCTGATAAATTTAGGGACTGAGACAAATCCCAAATATGTGAATCTTGGCAAATGTTGTTCACTAGCAGAAAGAGATAAGTTCATCAGTCTTTTCAATCAATATAAAGAATTTTTCACCTGGACATACGAAGACTTGAAGACATATGACACTAGCATCATCCAGCATGTTATCCCCATCAAAGCTGGCATCAAACCTTATCAGCAACCTATGAGGAAAATGCACCCCAAATTGGAACCTTTGATCCAAAGTGAAATCAAGAAATTATTGGATGCTAGGATCATTTTTAAAGTCAAGCATTCTAAATGGGTCTCAAATCTGGTACCAGTGAGGAAAAAATCTGGAGAAATCAGGCTTTGCGTGGATTTCAGGAATCTAAACCATGCTTCAGATAAAGATAATTATGTTGTCCCACCCATGGAGCAACTTCTACAAATGGTCTCAGGTTCTGAACTATTTTCTCTATTAGACGGTTTCGCAGGCTACAATCAAGTATTAGTAGCCGAAGAAGATAGGTTGAAGACAACATTCAGGACCAGATGGGGAACCTTCGCTTACAGAAGAATGCCCTTTGGGATTATAAATGCTGGAGCTACATTCCAGAGGGCTATGGACATAGCTTTCCGCGGATTGATTGGCCGGAGTGCTGTAGTGTACCTTGATGATATTACAATATTCTCAAAGAAGAAAGAAGAGCATGCGTTTCATTTAATGCAGATTTTTGAACGCTATCGAAAATATTGCTTCTCACTCAATCCCAAAAAGTGTGTGTTCGTTGTTACGGAAGGCAAGTTGTTGGGTCACATAGTTTATGGGAACAATAAAATTCGTGCGAATATTTGTGCCAAATTTTGCTCAGATTGTCAAACCTCTGCAGTAAATGGTGAAGCAAGGTGCCCAGTTCAAATGGACTGAGATTGAGAAGAATGCATTCAGCAAGATTAAAACTGTTGTTGCACATGCACCTTCCCTAAAAAGCCTAGATTTTGATCAAGATTTTATTTTATATACTTTTGCATCTGATGATTCGCTAGCAGCTGTGCTTACTCAAAAAGAAGATGGGGGGGATGAATTCACAATATCTTTCATGAGCACTGGTCTGCAAGGGGCTGAACTAAACTACCCGGCTATTGACAAACAAGCTTATGCATTGTTCAAAGCAGTGAAACAATTCAGGCCCTACATATTAAAAAATCGAACCAAGGTGATCGTCCCATACCCAGCTGTGAGGTCACTTTTTGTACAAAATGAGTTAGGAGAAAGAAGGGGCAATTGGGTAACGGCTCTTCAAGAGTATGACCTCGAATTCAAGCCAGCTTCTATAGTTAAAGGGAAAGGTTTGTGCAAACTGATGACTGAAAATGGAAACAATGAAGAACATGCATGGGAAGACGAAGCTGAGTTACATTTGATGGATGTATGTCCTTTGTTCATAGCCCCCGAGTCTTGGTATAGGGATCTCGTGCATTACCTTCAGGCAGGATTGTTGCTAGAACATTGGAATTCCAAGCAAAGAAGAGATCTATGTCTCAAATCAGCTTCCT
This sequence comes from Pseudotsuga menziesii, assembly GCA_001517045.1. Classification (NCBI taxonomy): domain Eukaryota; kingdom Viridiplantae; phylum Streptophyta; class Pinopsida; order Pinales; family Pinaceae; genus Pseudotsuga; species Pseudotsuga menziesii. The sequence goes on along the minus strand of LPNX010158235.1, from coordinate 168,695 downwards.
ATCAAATCGTTGAAGGAATATTATTTAGAAAAAATTAGGACGGAGTTCTTCTTAGATGCTTAGAGAAAGAAGATGCGAAGAAAGTAATGACAGATTTGCATGACGGGCCTGCTGGGGGACATTTTTCAGGAGATACCACAACTCACAAAATTCTCAAATCCGGTTACTATTAGCCCACACTTTTCAAAGATGCACACGCCCATGTCCGGAAGTGCGATATTTGTCAAAGGTGTAGTGGAAGGCAATCTAAAGTAGTTGCACCAATAAAGCCTGTGATGATCACAGAGCTATTCGAACAATGGGGGTTGGATATTATTGGGGAGATAAAGCCGAACTCTTCCCTACAACACAAGTACATTCTGACCGTGATCGATTACTTCACTCGCTGGGTCGAAGCCATCTTGGTGCGCAAATGTCCGGAAGTGCGATATTTGTCAAAGGTGTAGTGGAAGGCAATCTAAAGCAGTCGCACCACTAAATCCTGTGATGATCATAGAGTCGTTCGAATAATGGGGGTTGGATATTATTGGGGAGATAAAGCCGAACTCTTCCCTACAACACAAGTACATTCTGACCGTGATTGATTACTTCACTCGTTGGGTTGAAGCCATCCTGCTGCGCAAAATAAATGAGGACGCGGTCATCAGCTTCCTGCAAGACCATATCATGACCAGGTTTGGAGTTCCAGTTTCGTTAGTCTTTGATAATGCTACTTACTTTTCGTCAATTAAATTAACTGCTTTTGCTCATGAGAAAGGAATAAAGTTACATTATTCTGCTAATTACTATCCACAAGGAAATGGCCTGGCTGAATCTACTAACAAAAATCTGATTATAATTCTAAGGAAGACTGTGATAGAAAACCAGAGGAGTTGGCACTCAGTGCTACCAAATGCCCTTTGGGCCGATAGAGTCACCCCCAAGTCCTCGATGGGAGTGTCTCTGTATACCCTTGTGTATGGTAAAGAATCCATTCTTCCCCCCAATATCATGTTACCCTCCTCCATAATAGCTCAAGAGTCTAGAGGGTCGGATGATGAAGTTTTGCAAATAAGGATATATAATCTCCTGAAAGCAGAAGAGTCTCGGTCTAAAGCAAGAGAGCGCTTTAAGCAACAACAAGAGGTAATAAAGAGATGGTTCGACAAACATAAGGCTGAAACAAAAGATTTTGAAGTGGGATATTTGGTTCTCAAATGGGATCACCCCCATAATGAGAAAGGAAAACACACGAAGTTTCAGCAATTGTGGGTAGGTCCTTTCCAGATTGTGGCAAAGCTTGGCCCTTCCACTTATAAGTTACAAGATCTGAAAGGGTGGGAAGAGAACTTACCAGTAAATGGTTTAGTTCTCAAGCCTTACTTTTCCTGAGTTTTGTTTGTGATTCTTCTAACTTGTATATAAATAATCTGGCTTGGTCATCTTTTTGAGTCACGTTTTTTAGTTTTGTTTTAGTTTAAGTTTTTACTGATTTCAATAAAGGAAACAAACCCGTGGTTGCATGGGGAACAGCAGAATTTTGGGAATGATTAAATTTCTTGGGTATAATACTGTGTATTGTTGTTTGTCTAACAAAAAACTTCTTCTAGTTTAGCAATTTTCTCAAATAGTTATGTACGCATTGAAGTCCTGCTTAACCCCTGTGAAATAAACCAGAATCAGAGGGTCTAGAATACTATTTTGAGGCTCCATCCATGCCACATTTAAAATGTCCTAAGGGGTAACAGCTAAGGGCCCATGGAAAGGAGCAAGGTAAACATTATATTAAATACAAATGATCCCATGCCAAGAAATGAATGCCAAAGGTAGATAAGAGTCAAAACTCCTATGAAAGCATCATATATCAAAACAAATGCTGAACCACATAAGTACTAAATTGTCGAAAGTTCCTCTCCATCCGTGAGCTGAAACGCGAATACGCTTCTCACACAAAAGGAAAATTGGGATAGAGGAGCCTGAATTAAAATTCAGAAAGAAAGGCATGCAGGAGGACTCATATAAAAAGGACAAAAGTCCAAAAGCACAAAAAGTGCTAAAGTGGCATGGGAATGAGGAACAAATGAATATTTCTATTTACCATGTGCTACGATCCTGTGGTGTCCAAGCTTCCAGCTACCTGAAGACTAAAGTAACAATGAAACTCATCTTTAGGCCTCAAAAGAGTTATCTTGACTTGAAGATCCTGGTTTCCACTCTCCCAAATTGGTCTATCATCAATGATTAAAGGTACATACTTTTTCCATTTGAGAAATCCAAATAGCTGGAAGAATTCAATGGGGTCATTTGTTGTTAAATAGTCTGTCACTCAAGAAATAATCACCCAGAGATCTAGGTTCACCAGGTAATCGCCAATTGTTGCCGCTGCAACTATTCTCCCCAATTTTTTTCAAATTTTGGTCCCCTCCTCATCATTTAGTGTTGCTTTGAATCGTTTGGATCCATGAACTGTTTTGGTCATGCTTTAATTTTGAATGATTTTTGGAGATTGACTCTCATCCTGTTTTTTAAGATTAACACATTTAAAATTGTTTTGGGTTGCAAATTTTTGAGTTTGGTTCTGATCAATTGTTCTTTGAAAAATTACTGTTTTGGAAGTGAAACAGGTTTTGACCACCGCTGAATTTTAAAGCTATCCGAACTCTTAATATTTTGTATTGATCAGACGTCAAATTATGTTTGATCGGAGGCTGTTGCCTGTTTCTCTTCCGCTGTTGCGGCTCCCAAAGCAACTAAGCACCCAAAGTGTAAAGCGCTCTACCCGCCGATGCGTATCGGTCTTTTAGTCATGGATCCGTGGTCTTTTCTCTTCCGCCGTTGCGGCTGTGCAAAGCTTTCATCTTCCGATGTCATTGTCTTTCCAACTTCTGATTGAGAACTTTACTGCTCGCATCTTAGGTCATATATTTTTCGACTTCGATAGGCTTAAGTGGTTTCGCAGTGCCCGTCACCTCTAAGACCCGCTTATGCGACTATGAATAGGTCTACCCTTCCGATGTTAGTATTCCGAGCCGTCAATGAGTTTTTCGTTTTCCATCGTTGGTGTTTTTCATGAGCCCATAGGTGGACGAGGTAGTGGTGTCCACGTTTGTTAAAATTCTCATAACAGTGGTGCACCTGGCCATTTCTTGTGGATTAGCCGTTTTAGTTGGTATAATTTGACACTTTATTTTTGAATGCAATCCCAGTGGATGATGTACATTGATTAACTGCAGGAAGGTCCAAAAGGTTGTTCATATTGCCACGGCTCGAAGACATAGCTGGGCAATTTTGGTAAAGATCAAACTGTAACCGGCAGGATCTCAAGGGGTGCGGGCAAAGTAAAATACAAATTGAAAGCAACAAAGGTGTAGATCTGAAAAGTCTGTCAGTTACTCAGCCGATCATAAGCGTGCATAGGAAAGATGAAAAAGAGGGATATGAAACGTTTGAGGAACCGAAAATTCACACGTTTGGGGGTAACCCAAGCGATCTATTGTTTTTTTTTGTTTAAATATTTGAAAGTTAGAAGTTGCAGGGGCTTTTTCCCCTTGAAAACTTATAAACTATTGCTTGTAAGAGGAACTACTTCGTTTTACAGCCAGAAATTGTAAATTTTCCCTGTTGGAGGAAGTGCTTTGTGGAATGTATCAATGTGATTAGATGAGCGATTTTGAATGAGAACTATTTTGTTTTCAACTGTGTTTCATTAACTATGAGAGCGTTCTAACTTTCTGAACCTGTGTTCTTGTCTGAATGCTCTCTGGTATTTTCTATGATGTTTTTCCACTATGAGTAATGGGATTTTTTAACTGTTGATGAGCTATCTTATCATGTACATCTTTATTCATGTTTGTATGTTTTGGTTGTAAGAACAACTATCTGTGATTCGCCATAACACATGGACAGTCGTGCATTACTCATGAATTAATATCCAACTTTCTAGAGATAGTGTAGTTAGCATTTACTTTATTATTGTGTATGTGATATAGATGCATGTGAGCTCTAAAACGATAGGTAAGAACCTGTGCATCACATTGTGACTACTCCTTGCATCCTTTATCACCTTGCATCGTTAAATAGGAACTTGAATTTCATAACTTAAGTCAAAAAATACAAAAATATATACGGTGGACCGGGCCGCAATAGGTAAACCCTTTTGTTACTTGACCTACGGTATCCGGACCACAAACCGGATGGATTCCCTATACCAAACAGTCACGGGCTAGTTGGGAACATTGACTAGGGAGAATTCCTTACTGTTGTTGCCTGCGAATTTCCAGGCCTCAACACTACCACCATTCTAGCTATTGTATTATAGTATGTTCTATTTCCACCATTTAATAGAATATTTGTTTGTTGTGTCTTTGTTATCTTTGCAAAATGTTTGTGATTATGATTATGTATATGTTCTTTCATTTCGTTCATGCTTAAATCTGGATCACCCCTTCCCTTATTCTAATCTGATGATATCCACTTTTCAAATCTATTTTGGAAAAAAAAATTGAACCACTTAAACAGTCCATCAGATCATCAATTATGGGTAAAGGAAATCTATATCTGATAGTGATCTTGTTGATTACCCTGGATTCAGTACACATTCTCCACCCACCATCTTTCTTTGGACTTAGCACAGTGGGTATGGCACAAGGAATCAAGCTCTCTCTCACCAATCCCTTCTCCAACAGCTCCTGTACTTGCTGTTTGATTTCTTCATTTTCTAGAGGGGTTAATATGTATGCTGCTTTGTTAGGTAAACTTGCACCAGGTATTAATTGAATGTGATGACTAATACTTATTACAAGATTTAATTCATTTGGAAATTCATCCACAATAATGTCAGCATAGTCATCAAGCAAAGTTTTAACTTCATCTAGAAAATCATCTAAATCTGTAGAAGTTAAAATTGCCTTTCGCTTACCAATAAGAGAAAAATGTAGATCATTTTCTTTCTAAACTTCCTGTAACAATTAATTTCCAAACATCAGCAGAATGCTTGATCCTGAACTTCCCTAAACTGCTTCATCTTCCAAGGGTGACAAGGTATGTGTCTTCCCATCTTTCTCCAGAGAATAAGTATTCTTCCTCCCATCATGAAAAGCTTTCCTGTCATACTGCCATCCCCTACCTAAGAGTATATAGCACACATCCATAGGAATTATGTCGCACAATATTTCATCCTTCTAAGTACCAATCTGGAACTCCACATTACACTACTCATTCACCCAAGAGTTGATGTCCTTTCTGCAACTACGACACTTTGTAAGGAGTGGGATGCTTCATCCTTTTCAATCCCAGCTTCTCTACCATCTCTATGGAAACCAAATTATCAGTACTACCACTATCAGTAACTATTTTACAACACTTACCTTGTGAATTACACCTTGTTCTGAACAGACTTTTCCTTTGAAGTGGTTCATGTACTTGTTTCTCTGTCTTCACCAAGACTCTCTTCAACATAAGATTCTCTCCATCCTATGGAGGATTATCAACCTCTGTTTCTTCTTTTGATTCTACCTGAGCCTCTGTAACATTCACATTTCTCTGACCTGTAGAATTATTTCTTGGATAATCCCAAGACATATGCCCAATCTCTCTACAAGTATAAAATCTTACTTCTCTATTTCTACCTCTTCCTCTACCTCCTCAGAATGCTCCTCTCAGGAATGATTGACTACTACCGCTAGAAATTTTGGCTTCATCTTTAGAAGTTCTACCTCCTCTGTTTGGAACACCTTTGCCTTTACCATGTTCTTTCCTTTGTTTCTCTAGTTTTGCTTTCTTAGTAATTTCTCTTCTACCTTTACAGATACCTGATATGCATCTTCTACAGTTTTCAAATTTGATAGACTCAGTTCATCCTGTATATCATATCTCAACCCATTGATATACCTAGCTACTCTTTCGAGAGCTCCCTCTATGTGTCCAGATCTAATATTCAGTCTAAAAAACTCTTATGTTATGTCTAAGGTTCTGTAATTGTCTAAGAAGATTTAACAGATAGTCCTTAGGCATAAATTGACTTTTAATCTTATACAACATCTTATCCCAAGAGTCAATTTTTTATTACCTCTTCTTTCTCGATGGATCTGGAGCTCATCCCACCAAATAGCTACATGTCCCTTCAATCTGGTAGCTGCATATCTTACTTTCTTCTTGTCTTCTATCTCTTCAAAATCAAAGTATTTACTCAAAGAATTAATCCAATCCATGAGTTCTTCAACATTTAAGTTACCTGAATACATAGGTACTTCAATTCTTGGTCTACCATTGGTTTTCATCAACATACTCAAGATTTTAACTTCATCAAGATCTTCTTCTTCCTCCTTAGAGGATTCGGATTCGGCTTCTTCATCATTATCATCTAAATTGTCTGAAAGGTTCTTTCTTTCCATAAATTCTAACTTTTCTTCCATTATTCTCATGTTTCTTTCCATTTATGTTTCTGCAAGTTGTCTTCCTCGACCATGTCCTACAGGAACTCCATGTATGTGTCCCCTTATTGGTGGAATCTTTTTTCACAAACGCAACTGACCAACTGAGCTACTACGCAGAATAATTGTCCTGCTCAGATACCACAACTGATGGCCTCAAATACCAACTAGGTCCAAGACTTCAACTTATAGGTTGAATTCCTGATTGAAATCTTCTTTCCAACCTTTAACTCAGGTTCTCCGCAATTTCGCCGTTCCGCAAGACATTTCCTGCAAATCCTTTTTTGCAACAACCCTTTTCTGTAACACTACGAATTGCGGGATGCGGATTTACAACTTTTATTTTTTTTAAATTGAACTTTCACAACTAATTGCGGCTGCAACAGTCTATCCAGCATGTGGATTGCGGAAATTGACTTATTGAAAACTGAGTTCCCGCAATTTCCATGTTTCCTGATTTCTGCAATTTCGTAGTCTTCCGCACCGTCAATTCTTGTGGATTAGTTCTCGTCCATTGATCAGCAACCAGATGTGGAATAGATTGTAACCGTTGATTTCTCTCGCGATCTTTCTTTGTCGTTCAATCTTCTCTGAGATCTATCTTTGTAGCTCGTCGAATTGATAACTGAAAGGATCAATTTCTCTACAATTTGGAAACTAAATAATTTAAAAACATAATTATATGGAGTGAACACACGATGAATCCATATCTCTATAGATTTATATAAAACCAGGAATCCATCAAAATACACACAGAATGTAATCCTTTGTTTTTTATTCAACTTGATCGGAATTTCAAACATAGAGAATTCAACTTATTCACTCCTTATGTGCACACTCTTTATTCTCGCATCTTTCACTCTTTTTTCCTTTTCCTTCTGCCCTCTCCCCCTTAGACCTAATACACTCAAATTAATTTATAACACAGAGAAAACCTGTCGGATTCAACTAAGTTGGACCTGAGGACCCAATAAAAGAAAAACCCTATCGACAAGGATTAATCCTTGAGAAATCCACGCAGGGATCAAGGAGAACAAAGGAAAAATTGCCACTTATTACAAATTTAAAACTAATTCTATATACTTGTCATTGAACCCTATCCATCTTGAACTTGATTACAAGGCAAGATGACTCTTTAGTAAATGAACTTCGAGCTGGATGCTAAGTTGATTCATTAGTCAATGAACTTCGAGTTGGATGCTCCTGCATCAGAAAAGCAAGTTAAAATTTAGAGTCGCTCGAGTTATATCTTAGTTAGGTGCAAGTTTCAGATCGTTTCACATAATTTTGCATACTTACTAAAAATAACAAGTTTTTAAAATAACAATTTTTTTTCCAAAATTGTAGTTTACAGTAGATATAAGGATTTTCTACTTGATTGTAACAAGTAGATTGGATTAAGGAATAATAGATTGATTCTCCATTCTCATATTTTGTGTTATTTTGTATCTTGTGAGTGAATTCAAATATATTTGGTTACATGAAATTTAATGACAAATGGATAAAGTAAAGGTTACCATGTCACATGGCATGTGAGCCAACATCTATTAAATCACGTTAAAATGAGTGGAGTATTTCAATGTCGAGTTGAGGGATTGATGCTATGAATCCACATGATTTACTCTTTCCTATAGGGAAAAGTGACAATCTTGGACTTAACAATCATAGTTCTCTCCATTCTATTCTTATTCATCACAAGTATAATATTGGTAAGCCACTCTTTATAATCAGTTAGTTTATATAAACTTATCTTATTGTAGCTTTTGAATCTCTATAAACAAGGTGAGCTGCTAAAAGGCGCCTATTGATATTGATCAAATGTGCATCTGTACTATAAGATTTACATGAGTACTATAAGCTCCAAACTGCCATACCTATTTGTCCAATGCAGCTTTAGTCAGCTTTAGTCTATTGGGAGCTTAATATAAGGTGAGCTGCATGCACTTTACCACAACGGGACAATTCCATATCAGAATGCGCAGAAAATTGACCATCCATAACTCTAAACCTTGAATGTTCTTTTTATCAGCAATAGTTTGGTGATTCTGCCCGTCTCCTGGATTATGATCTACTAGGCTATTGGCATCAGAGTCACCAGCAGATGGACCATAGAGTGTTGCAGCTTCATGTTCCTGCTCGATCATTGTGAGATTCATGATCTCCTGCCATACCAAATATGCCATATTTGACTCATCAATATACAAAGCGTGTAGTACATTGTGGGCATTATGAGGACGCGTGTTATCAGCAGTTTCATGTCTTTTATTTTATGAAATAAAACTCACTTAGATTCTGTTTATATTAAACCTTGAATTTTTGTTTCAATGCTGTGATTTTATTCTAACTTTATTTGATATAAGGTTTTAGAAATACAAGAGGGTTTTCTGCAAATCGTCGCAATCTTCAAACTGTTCCAAAGAGAATGAGGCGAATTCGGAGTTTAGATTGAATGTTTCAAAGGGAAACCATCTTGAAATGCTTCCTACAAGACCAAAAGTTATTTATTCCTCTAAAAAATGCCCATTGCATGCCATAAAAGTTATTTATTCCTCTGAAAAATCTTCGTTGCATGCCATGGAGGTGCTCTTATCAAGTCACATTCAACGCATACATCACAGCTAATGTATTTTTTGGCCAAGTGGTTCAAGATGTGAAACATATGGTGTTTGTACCATGAACGACGGGTAAGAAGATCACATCAACCGCAACCGTCGCGGTAACATATGTATTATTGTGGATTAGTAAAAAATGGACGAAATCTTTGTTCTTTTCCCTATTTCTTTGGCGCTCCAATTGCTCATATTCCTCTGGGACGCTTTGTACAAAGTTCATGGATCTGAAACTATTGTCCCCAAAAACTTGTTGCTCCACGTGATCGCCTTCGTTTCCCAAGTGATCTGTGGCTCTCAATATCTCACTCAGCAAAGGAGTTGATACGCCGGATGCTCTGCAGAGACGTCACCAGGAGATTCAGTGCAGATCAAGTCCTAGGTATTCCCTTTACGGTTTCTTTTAATCATGAATATTGCAACTTCAATACAAATTGAGGTTGGGTTGTGTAAGATTTGTTGAATATTGAAGAGAACTATTCGTTTTGTTGCAGATTATCCATGGATCACAAGTCATGTGTTGCATAATCCCTGCTAAATTGATTGGAAGAAAGTTGTTTCGGGTGTGGTGGACTGTTGAAATGAGAAATACAGAATTATGAATGACTTCCAGCAAAAGAAAAAACATCTTACAACTTCTTCCAGCAAAAGAAACAACAAATGAGATAATGTGTTGTATAATGTTGTACATATCAGTAATTGGCTGAGCCTGTGGCAGAGAGACCCAGGTTCGATTCTCGTGATTTCCTTTATGACTGAGTTGTTCACCCGAGTCCTTACAGTGAGCACGTTCATGTTGCTAAAATTAGTACCTTGCAGAGAATCTATTTGGTATTTTTGGGTTCACATCCATATCATATGTAACAAGTTTTGTTTTTAAGTAGAAAATGTGCCTTCCGATATTGTAACATGCTTATTTTAAGTGGAAAACGCGGCATCTAACAGGTTTTTATTTTAAGTATAAAACGTGACATATGACAAAGTATAGAAGAGCTAACGATACAGAGGCGTTTTAAGCAATCTATGATGGAGACCGTAGATGATAGGTGAAGTCATGTCTGTATAGTGCATGATACTGCGAGAGTGAAAGTATATGAATGCATATAAATGAATATACATGAAAAAGAGTTTATAGTTTGTAAAATACAGGTGGCGAGGGATAAGAAGCTAGAGCCAAGGGGCACCTGAGGAAGCTTCAAGCGCTGCAAATGGTCCCCGTCCGACTAAGGTTTCCAACCAGAATGAGGGAATTATATCCGTTGTTCAGTTTTAACCAGAATGAGGGAATTATATCAGTTGTTCAGTTTTGAGGCACTCGAGGAAGCTTCAATCGCTGCAAATGGTCATTGTCCGACCAAGGTTACCAACCAGAATGAGGGACTTATATCTCCCTGTAGCATATTGGCGAAGTGGCATGTAACGTGAGTTGCATGAAATATAACTATGATATTCTACAAAAGGACATGTTTTGTATTTTTGCATAGATAAATACCAAATACCTTTGCAGAAATTGAAACCATTCTTGAGTTGCATGGAAGTCTTACCCTTATTCAAGCACATGTTTGCAGGGATCTATCACAAGCAATCTTGTGAAGAAAGCAAAGTGATGCAGCCACATATATGCAAGGTGGAAGCATCGACCAGTAAACGGTAGATGACCTTGTGAAGAATGTCCCGCAAGAACAAGTAATCTTGTAAAGAAAGCAGTGCATCCAGAAAATAGTGCAGCCACATATGTCCATTTCTTTCAACGTTTTGTATGTTATGTATGTTGCTTGTAGCCACATATGTCCATTTCTTTCAAGGTTTTGTATGTTATGTATGCTGCTTGATTTCTTTCATAAACTCGAAGATAACTTCTCGGGAGACTTGTGCTTCAAAATTTTCTTGCTTTCTTTCAAAATTTTCTTGCTTTCTTCCATAGCTTGAAGATAGCTTCTAAAGAGGCTTGGCTTCAACGTCATGTCCTCCTGTCTTCACCTTTTAACAACAATGGCTTGCTTCACAATTTTCTTTCTTTTTTTCAAAATTTTCTTGCTTTCTTCCATAGCTTGAAGATAGCTTCTAAGGAGGCTTGGCTTCAACGTCATGTCCTCCTGTCTTCACCTTTTAACAACAATGACTTTGAATTAGAACAAACAATTGTTGCATGCGAGTCTTAACATCTGTGAACCAGAACAATTGTTGCATGCTAGTCTTAACATCTGTGAACATCTTAATGAGACCCACGGTGCGCAAACCAACATGAAGGATCATTTTAATGCATAAAAAGCATTGTAAATTATAATATTAAATGTCAAGATATAATGATAGAATAATTCATAGCATTACTGGTTTCTTAAAAAAGTATTCAACAATCAAACACTTAACCTATACTTTAACCTTCACAAAGAATAGTTTGCCTCGATTTGAGGCCAAATAAGAATAGTTTGCCTCGATTTGAGGCCAAATAAGAGAAGGAATTGACTCATTAGTGGATAAAAGAGGTTGTTTACATTTATTGGTTGAATAAATAATTTATTTAATATTTTGAATATAAAACTTAGGTTAAAGTTTTAAAATATATTTGGGTATTCCTATAGATTATTTGAAACGACGGCAAGCCCATTCCTATAGTCCCTACTAGCCCTACGCCCTACGATAAAGATTAACTCAGTAGGGCATGTCTCAACATATTGTCAAATAATAGACATAAACTGTAACTTGCTGCACAAACACGATTGCATTATAGACTCTTGATCTCGATCTGTAAAGGCAGGGAACCCCACTTGTTTAATAACAATCTAATATTTTTCTAGTCTTCTAATTTCCCACGTCTAAAATCAAAAGCCTATTCTTTATACATTTTCCTTAAACCAATATAATATATTCTTGAATGACTTGGGGCTTTTCTAATATTTTAAAACATAAAGTTGGTTGGCTAAAAAAAAATTAGCATTCCCTTGATGATGCTATGGAAAATTATATTTACATTTTTTTTCTGAAAAAACTATACTTATATATTTAAAAAGTATAAGTAAAAATTAGCATTCCCTTGATGATGCTATGGAAAATGATATTTACATTTTTTTTCTGAAAAAACTATACTTATATATTAAAAAAGCATAAGTTTACCTATATAGAAGAAAAATGAACTTGTTTAAATATATATACTTTTTCCACTCCAATGTTTTATACTTACCTTCACCTTCATTTTATGTGAACGACTTTAATACACTGAATATATTTATTTTTATTTTCAAAACATCATAGTTTTATTTATTTATACATTATAATGTATATATGTAAACATTATATTCGATAATGTGGATTTCTTAATTTCAAATGTACATAATGTTTATGTGGATTTCTTAATTTCAAATGTGAGGTATATTTTAACTAATATAAATAGATTTATAAAATTAATTTATTTTGTATTTAGGTATTTTAATTTTTAGTTTTTTTACAATTATATTTTTTTAAATTTTTAATTGGAATAATTTTTTTTTTATACATAGTTGTTAAATTTAATGCATTTAAATATCAAGTATTTTAGTTAAAAGTGATTTCACTTTCTATTTTATTTGTCTTATATATATTTTATATATTCTCATATTCTCATAGCAAAGTGTTTTAGGTCTTTTTCAAAATCTTTAATAGGAAAGTGTTTTAAATTTTCTTTAACATCTTGTCTTATTATGAAGCAAGCTCAAAGGAATTTGTAAACATCTTTGCAATCTATTTTTGAGTGTTTTTTTTTTAACAGAAACAGAAAGAGGGATTATATTAACAGGCTGTGCACAGCCATTCATTACATCTGAGGAAGAAAATATGAGGCCAGCATGGCAAAAAAGGGACACTCCAGACATGTTCTGTTTCCCAAAATAGAGAGCATATGATTGTTTCAGAACTACATACTATGCGGGTAGTGTATACCCTCACGAACTGACTACAAAGCAAAATGCAGAGATACATGACCCATACTAAATTGTAACATAATAACCCATACTAAGCTTATAACATAAAAGCAAAAGATAGAAGTCAGGTGTCTTTCTAAGGCCTGGGCTGTAAAACAGATTCTTCTTCCATAGGCTGGTCTGCAGCTTCATTGACGCCATTAACCCTGCTTTCCTCATTCATAGAAACAAGCTTTTTCAGGTCTTCTTCTATGCGTTCTACTCTTTCCAACAGCTCGAGCAGGTTGCTTTCAAGGTCGTCTGTGCGGGCACCATTATTGCTGACCTCCAGAGATGTTCTACTCACAGTCTCACTCATACTCTTAATTTCCTTAGCCATTTCCTTGTTGTCCATTACCCCTATGGCTGTCATCTCGTACAGCCTACGTAATTTCTTCATAATGTCCTGCAGCCCAGGATTGTTGCCAGTGTGTGCCATTCTTCCAAAGTCAGACGAGATTGCTATTCGAGAGAGCTGAATATGCAAAGAAGAGACTGCAATGTCTGCAATTTCTTGCTGCAGAGCTATTTCACTCCCGAGGTTGATTAATTCTTTCTGTAAATCGGAGCCCCAAGTTTTATCTATGCAAGACAAGGTCCCCAGGGCGTCTTTCCTCCATCCGGAGCATGGGCATCCCAGAACCCTTTCCTGCCTGTCGAGACAGAGCGTAGAAGTATCTGCCTGATTATCGTCCCAGGATGCAGAAGGGTAACAACATTGACAGGAGGAGATAACGGACAGAGCGAGGCGTTCTTTTATAAAGGCTCGGATGAGGGGGAGCCCATGCCAAGGTATCCCCTGCAGTCTCCCACCTCCAACACCATCTACCACATGCAGTAAGAAAATTGCAGAGCTGGGAGAGCCAAAACCCGAATCCGAAGCGATACTAAGAGACGAGCCAAGACAAAGCTTCGACATGAAGACGGAGAAAGGAGACCCCCGACTGTGCGAGAAGGAATGACCATAAATTTTGAACTTGAGGGAAGTTAATACCGCTGCTGCCGAGGAGGGTAGAGGGATCCACGTGGCCACCACAGGAGAGCAGATAGGACGTATCCATAAATGCCAAGAGCCGCCGAGGAGAGGGGGGAGGTGAGGGCCAACTGGAGGGAGGAGGCGAGGGAAGGAGAGGCGGTCGATGGGAGGGAGAAGAAGGAAAGGGGGAATAAGGAGAAAAAGAAAGGGAGGGGGGGAAAGAATGAAAATAAGGAGGGGGGAAAAGAAACCAAAGGAGAGGGATAAAAAAAGAACAACATAAATCCTATTGAATTCTCCGAGAGATATGAACTTCACTTCATAGACTTGGCTAATGAGATTGCGAGACTGAATTCTAGATCTTCTCGTCATGGAATGACTTTGAAGAAAGGAGGGTCGCCATCCTGGGTGAAGTGGCCTTGGGGGAGACTGGCTCCAACATTAGCCATGATGTCTACTTCCTTATTATTTTGACGAAGAATGTGATAGAGCTCGATGGATTGAGGCAGAAGGAGCTTAGCCTTTTTATATAGTCTACGGCATTTGATATCTCCTGAGGGATACCCATTGATCATCTTGTAAATGACATGCCTAGAGTCGCCGAACACCATAACTTTCCGGAGGTTTTTGGCCCGAATAAGGTGGAGACCCTGGAGAAGCGCCATCCATTCTGCTTCATTGTTGGTTCTAGGGCCAAGTCCCCAGGAAAATCTATGTTCCACTTGTCCTCCGGGATCCACTAGAATCCCACCCGCGCCTGCCACCCCTAATCTATTTTTGAGTGTTTGTAATAATGGGTATGTATTAATTAATTATATTTATTTTTAAGTAATTATGAATATTTATTAATTAATCTTAATGTGAGAAATAGGGTTTTTTAATTATGTTTCCATGACAATGAGAAGAGGAGGGAGTAGCATTAGTCTGTTTTCTTATGATGTCTCAACCTCCAAAACAATTGCAAGGTCCCCACTCTTCATCCCGGCGATGGAGAGGACGCAACCAACACACCGTTGCTACGGTCAAAACCGAAAAATAGCCCATGAACATATAATAAAAATGCATTGAATTAGAAACATACGCAGATACCTAATGCAATCTATAGCAGAAGCAAAAATATTCATTCAAGCATTCAACATGTTCATAATAATTCATAAACAAATGCAGTTGTAGGAATAAAATACAAAAGAATACTTATCTTGAAAAGAAGCTAGCCCGCAACTAGCTACGCCACTGCAACATTCCACCCAACCATAGGCCAATGTGCTCATCAAACTCTCAGCATCATTGCCACCCCCGAGCTGGGCATGATTCCACAAGGCACCAGGGAGCAACAGGATTACACACAGCAATACCATACATCGACAGTCAAGCCAACACATCATTGGGTTTCATAGACTGTCCAACTAAACCAATAAGAAATTGGGTTTCACAGGATGCTAAGGAAACAAGCTAACAACACAAGGGTTCCTTGCACTTACTCAGCCAATCCAACCTTCACACGAATGCCCTTCACAGCAAAATACCCTTGATGGGCATGAAGGAAAATATTTGACAACCACAAACAAAAATGGCAGGTGGGGAAAAACAACCCAGGAGAGAAAATCATTTTAGGGAACGTCCTTGGACTTCACAAAGGTAAAAACAACCTCTATTCACACCCAAAATGTGGGTTTACCTTCTCAGCCACTGAACTCTACACAAATGAGCTTCCAGCTTGGAGAATAATGAGGGAAACACAGAAATCCGTGAGGGAAAAACTCAGCAAACTCCAACCGCGTGAGGAATGAGAAAACACCCTCTCCAAACCCCCAAAACGCAAATCTATGTTGTGTTTTCGCTCAACCACACCAAAAACGGGTTTTTACAACTGCACATACACTCGACAACCCCAAAAACGACTTTCCAACCATGGAGAAAAATGGGTAAACTACAAAAAACGTGGAGGAAAACTCCTAGCTTGCTCACAGGGGCAAAAACAGCCTCCTCAAATGCCAAAATAGTGGCCCCTTCCTTTCCATTCACCCCAGCAACGCCCAAACCCATTTTGGGTATGGAGAAGGGAAGGAAACAACAACCAAACCGTGGAGGAGAGAGATCAGCCTCTTCCTGCTGCGTGAGGGAGCTAAAACTCCATGAGGACGAGTGTGAAATGAAATTCATGGGTGCATAATGGCTTGGGCATGCATTCCCAATATTTTACTTGCCCCACAAGTCAAAAACACACTTCCCAAAAATGGGTGACTTCCCAAATTCGAATTTGACCTCCACACCATGATTTAATACAATATTTACAGCATATGCAATTTAATACCATGGGGTCAAAACTGGGGTGTTACAGTAACCAAAAAGGTGCACTCAATTCACAAAGACACTTTTAGATGAGTACAAAAGGTTGGATCAATTCCACTACAACCTATACTACTTCAATGCCTTGTAATAAAGATATCATATTCTTGGAACAAGCTCTCATCGAGACAATTTACAAGACTTTAACCATTCCCCAAATCAATGGATACTTGATTGGCTACCAAACACTCTTTTGTGGAAAGGGCTTTTATGTTTTTATTTTTGAATTCAAAGAAGATAAGGATACGGTATTCAAGAAAGGTCCTTATGTCATTGTTATATGAGGTATGTATTTGAATCAATGGTCACCAAATTTCAACCTCTTTACAAGACTTTAACCATTCCCCAAATCAATGGAGACTTGGCTACCAAACATTATTTCATTGTAAGGGCTTGTAATAAAGATATCATTTTCTTGGAGCAAGCTCTAATCAACCAATTTATAAGACTTCAACCATTCACCAAATCAATGGAGACTTGGCTACCAAACATTCTTTCGTGGCGATGGATTTTATGCTATTATTTTTTAATTCAAAGAAGATAAGGATATGGTATTCGAGAAAGGTACTTATTTCATTGTTATATGAGGTATGTATTTGAATCAATGGTCACCAAATTTCAACCTTGAAAAATATGTACCCACCACATTTATGGTTTGGGTTCATCTCCATCCTAACCATCTTCCTATATTTTGAGACAATCAAACCCTAGCATTTATGGGGACCTATGTGCATTGATTCATGATAGCACTAAGCCAAGATCAAGCTAGTTTGCTTGTGCAAGAATGTGTGGAGGTCGATTTGGATAAAAGACTACCTAAGGGAATCCAACTAAATTGGATGGATGGATCCATATCCAAGCCTAAGATTGTGCACAATTGCCTTTCAAATACAACAGATTCCATAAGTACAATAATTTTGCGAAGGATTGCAAAGAAAAACCCTAAAATCAATGGATGGGGTTAGGTGTTTGGCAAAATGAATTTCTGAAAATAAGTTTGAAAAAACAAAGGTTTAAGAGACCAAAACTCATTGTGTTTTGTGCACGTTTTGTGGGGGCTCTAATTGGTTAGGAACAAAGCTATTATTTAAGATAAAGAGATTACTTATTTTCATATTTCAAATCAAATTAAAGCAATATAGGAAGACATTTACATATGAGATCATATGTTTATATTAGACTAATTGTTCATATGGATATAAACAAAACTAAGAGTTTTAGGTTTCCTTTTATTGTTATTTCCAATGGGTACCATCTATTAGTGAAGTTAGAAGTTAGAGGTGTTTTGTTTTTTAATGATTTACATAATTTCACTTTTAAAGCTTGTTTTGGTGAGGGCGCCATTAATGTGGTTGAATTATATGTTTATGTGTTGTTGATGAAATGTGTTGTAAATAATTGAGTCTGGCATTGTTGTGTTTAGTGACTCATAATTTGTAATAGATTGGATGATTGGCAAAAATAAATTTCTATTTTAAGTCTCAAACCAACCTTAAAATGGAAACAACTCAAAAAAATTAAATCTAGATTCAAATTTTTATATTCAACATCATAACCAAGGGTAAAGATATTTCCTTCAATAATTGTGTTTTTGGGCTCAATGTACAAATGGATAAAGATAAATCATCAAAGAAGCTTTGTTGGTTGTTACAAGGACCATCATCACATTTCAACATGTACCACGTATAACAAAGCCTTCTACTATTAGGCTTATTTTTTTGCCTAAGACTAAGTTACCTCTCTCCATATTTATATCACTATTTCCATTTTCAATCAAATTTGTGTGCTTATTTTCTTTCAAGACATGGATCACCAATGTGAATAAATAAGCTAAACAAAACATATATAACCATTTAATATTTTTAAATATATATTTATTTTGAAATATATACTCGTGCGTATATATTTTTAAGCATATATGTATATATTTTTTGAATTTGATGAATTTACAGATCAGAATTTCACCATAATACAAATTTCATATATTTTTATTGGTTTGTTTCAAAGGATTTTTTCCAAATCCTACATTGAAACTTTTGGAAGATTACGGTGCGGTCCAATGATTTCCTGAAACAGTTGTAATATCTCCTCCATCGAAGCTGTAACTTTTTCTGAATTCAAAGAAACGGGTCTAAGTAGAAACACGACATAACATCCATATTCTCCCTCCGTCATTGTTTGCACGGTACCCGTGGCTTCGTAGAGCAATTTTGCTATGCTCAGTAGGAACAACCAATGCTCCTCAGTCAGATTAACAAAAACTGGTCTCCTATTTTCATCAACTTCGATTCTGATCATTTCTTGGACAGTTCCCAGTAAATTCATATCAACGCTACAAGCCAGAGCTGGTTCTTGAATCAGTTGGGCACCATGGAGAATATGATCCATGAGAAAGAGCACCAGACGAAGTGCCTCCAGAGCGTCCTCTGCAATTCCCCGGCGATCCTCGCTTTTAAAAATACCCAATAGATATGTAAACAATTGCACAAGTCCATGCACCAGATATGTAATCATATCGAGGAGCAACTGAATATCGCCTGCAAAAAACCTAGCAGCATAGAAACTGTGCAGAATATTGGCTATGCTCTTCATATCGGTGGATGATAAAGCCATGGGATTTACGGTCATAACGTAATCCACAACACAAGAAACCTGTTCGGGTTTCAGTAGGCTCGATTCGACCGAGAGAATGCAGAGAACTAGGGAATGAAAACACTCGTCTGTAGACTGCAAATTTCTGATTAAAAATTGTATAAATCGAGAACACAGTGAGGCATCTTGAGGTTGTAGCTGATTGCTTAACTGTTCTTTGCTCATGTCGAGGACGCGCAACAATCTGAGAGATTCTCTGTGAAATAAGGCGGAGTCTTCAGATTTTAGAGCGCGGGAATAGGATTTGGAGATGATTTCACCTAAAAGAATGATGGATGTTTCGTCGGAAAGGAAGAGTTGGCGATTGAGAGGATCGAATTGGAGATTTAAACGGAGATAATTGAGTCGTTTCCAGGCGTTGGACCAGCTTTCCTCGCTTATTTCAGGCAGATTTTCTTCTTCGCTGGAGAAGGAATTAAGAATTTCGGTGAGAAGTTCTTGCATGGCGGGCAAGGACAGGCGGTTAGGGTAATCTGGGATGACTTCCCATCCTGTGTATTGGGTGCCCAAAATTTGTGCAAAATATTGTCTCATCTCCGCTCTGAGAGCAACATTGGGAGTTACATCGGTGGGAATGAATGGCTGCCTGGTTTGAGGAATGGTTGGAACAGTCCGTGGATTGTTCTCCAGCAATGTTTCCACTGTATTTCGATCGTAAAGGAAGCGCGTGGGATTTATATTCACCGGATCGAAAACAGTGCTAAATGTCACACTGCATTGATATTCATCCCTGTCAACATCCATCTTTCTATACAGTTCTTGCTTGCTCTCTACAGTTTTGTGGGTCTTGCTCTCTACAGTTTAGACACTTTAGTAGATGGCATACCATCTTTTTATATACGTAATTTCGTTTGTTTTACTTTGCATTCCGTCGCACCTTTTCGGTTTATTACACATGTTTGTAGATTTTAATGCATTTAAAGTAATGAGAGCTATTTTAATGCATTTAAAGTAATGGGAGCTAACCAGGAAAGGTTTTGATTTTTAGGTTGATTTTCTGTGGTAATTTGGTGAATTTAACATACAAAATTTGTAATTTAATCCATAAATTTTGTAATTTTTGTTGTTTGTTGGAAAATTTTAAAAGTAAAATAAAAATAGGTGACACTAAAACTCTTAACAGTCACACTCTTACTCTGTAACATCTCTCAATGTTTTTGGGGCTTTTGAAAATTCTAACAATGTTTTTGGGCCTTTTGAAAATTCAGTGAAGATTCATGACCCTAGTAAAAATCAAGAGAAAACATGGAAAAATCATCCCCTATTTAGACAACTAAATATATATATATATATATATATGTTCTCTTTAATATTTATTTAAACTTTAAATATTATTTAAACTTTAAA
The DNA here is from genome assembly GCA_001517045.1 of Pseudotsuga menziesii. NCBI lineage: Eukaryota > Viridiplantae > Streptophyta > Pinopsida > Pinales > Pinaceae > Pseudotsuga > Pseudotsuga menziesii. Next base: position 148,417 of record LPNX010158235.1, on the reverse strand, counting down.
AGTGTTTGTTAAGAAAGTTATTTTTATTTTTCTATTCATTTGTTATAGATATATCTTATATAAAAAAAAACAGTTTTAGGTCTTATCCAACCCTTTGTTTACTTTGAAACTTATTAAAAATACAGTTTTAGGTTTCTTCCTACATCTTCTTCAGGCACTTTAGCCATTACAAAGTTGTCAAACTTTAGCCATTACAAATTTGTCTATCCTACCTCTTCTTCACACCTTCAGAACCTCTTCTAATTAAAATGGGTTAATTCTAGCCCAAAAATATGTATTCTTTTTTACTTAGTCTTCCTCATTCCTAGTTGGGGATGGTCAGGTACAGGAAGATCCAACCTTGTTAACCCTAGGGAATCAATAAGGAACACTTTGTTTACTATGAAACTTATAATAAAATTCATACCAAGATGTTAAAGTGTTCTCCCCTACTTTGTTCACTATGATACTTAAAGGAATATGTACTCTCATCTTTACAATATTTCTACTTTGTTCACTATGATACTTAAAGGAATATGTACTGTCATCTTTATAATATTTTTGTATGTATTGATTAATAATATTTACTTTTAAGTAATCATAAAAATTTATGAGTTTTTAAGGACTAGGATTTCCTTATTGAAAACTATCAATATCTTGGGATAACCTTAGGTATGTCAAGAGGATGAATGAAAGAAACATTTTTTAAAAGTAGTTTAAGAAGTACTTTCAACAAAAGTTTTTTTTTTAATAGGTATTATAATGATAAAATCAAATAGTTTTATGATTTAAAGTTGGGAAAATGACCATGAATGAGTATGCAAAAAAATTTACAAAGCTAATGAGGTGTGTTAAATGTATATAAGAGATTATAAGGTGAAGATTCATCATTTTCTAAGTGGACTGTATGAACTTCAAACTCTAGATGAGACTATAAGGAAGGCTAAGTATTGTTACAATAAAAACAAAGTAGGCTAGAATTCCACAAAGCATGGAATTCCAAGAAGAAGGAGAAGTTTGAATAATGGAGGAAAGGATTCAAGCATCCTTATTTCAGAAATCAGCAAAGGCATCCATCACATGGTGAGGCTAAGCCAATAAAATTTGTGAGGGGTGCGACAAGGGAGCCCCTTCAATGTTGAGAACGTGGAGAGGACCACTTGCTCAGAGAGTGTCCACTTAAAAATGGAAGTGACAAAAATGTTCACAACATTCAAGAGGGTAAAATTGTAGGTGATGTGGCAAGGACAATCCCTAGAATTTATGATGCACTGGAGGACTTCCAAGTATACCGTCAATCAATTCTGGTTTTAAAAGGTTGAAGCTAAGATTGTGAAGCAAACTATTTTTATTTTAATTGATCCTGCATCTACTCATAATTATGTTACTCCTAGAATTTTTGTGATTTGTGCTTTTGTGAAAAGAAAGCATAGTAAATCATGGTTGGTCCAACTAGCCACTTGAACCAAGAGAAAGGTTAGTGAAGTGATGGAGAAATATCCATTAGATATGGATGGACTCTTCGCACATAAGAAAATATGAATATTTTCCCACTTGGTTCTTTTGATGTTCTCATTGAAATGGATTGGTTGGAGTCACATCAAGTTAAACTTAATTTCTACAACAACAAGTCTTTTGAATATATTGATGAAGAAAGAAACTCAAGGATAGCACAAGGAATTCCAAAGATGGTTTCATTAGGTATATTTTATCCTTTCCACTAAAGAAGTGCTCACTACTATATATGGGGTTAATTTCAGATGAAATATTCTAACATTATGAATAAAATCAATCCTACCATCAAAAATTAGTAAGTAAATTATAAAAATGTGGATATTTTTTTGGGTGCCCCCAACGATCCCTACACTCTCAATGAAGTTCCACCATTGTTGGTAGCTTGATGAACCTTTATCACAATTTCAACTATGTCATTCATTACAATTATACACGTTTGGAATGGTTTTAATATCATCGACTTCTAACCTGGTCAAATTTGACATTTTTAATGTTCATTGGAACTCTGATGGTGGTGATATATTATATAACTAGCAGTTTCCCCAAAAGGTGCAATGGTACGTCAAATTGGAAAAAAAAATCAAAGAGTAAAGTAGATGTGATAAAGTAGAAAAGAGAGTAGTAAAATTGATATTTGTGAAATTCAACATGTATCAAGAATCCAACTCTCCACTTCATTTCTTGGTCTTGAATTACTTGAGCAATGAAGGTTTTTGGTGTGCCACTAAAGTTCAATTAGCTTGAAAGACATTATGTCCCAACTACGAGAAAACATATGTCTAGCATCCAATCCATGAGTTCAATATCTATGTCCTCAGATGAGATATTTCCCTGCCTCTCCCTTTCTTTCTTCTCAACTCATTATATTTTTACCTTAATGCAAGGGGAGAACCTCTTGTGATACTCGAAATAGCTTCCCGAGCCTCCATTTCTATTTTTGGATTTTTGGAGGAAGTTTCTTTTCAAGGGTTCTTACATCATCATGGCTTGCATTGTTTTACTATCCTTATTTTTATTTCACCCATTGTGGACTTATTTTTAACTTGTTATCCATTCATGCTTGGTGATTGATTATGTCCCCTCCATAATACTTTGAGAAAAGGACTATGATGGACCTTGAATCCTACTCCAAAGTTTTTTAGAACCTATCTTAAAGTTAAATCCTTCAATATAAGGTAAGAAAGGTCAACACCCCTTTTCAAACAAAATCACGAGCTTCCCTCATTCAATGAAAACATTGACTTCTTTGTTAGACTCTTTCATTGTGAATGAACCCCCTACCTTACCTCTTTCAAAAATAGAACCTTGATTGGACAAGATGGTCCTTGAAGGGGTTATAGCAAATTCAAGCTCAACACAACTCCAACGTAAATAAAATGAGCTCTAATGCTACCTAGAGTAGTAAAAGGAACAACCATGCAACTCAAAGAGATATCTTTCTTAGGAAATATTTAAATATGTTTTCTCCATGTTCATGTCTGAAACAAATTACTTAGAGTTTTTATTCTCTTGTCGATGCAAAACCATCATTACTACAATTAATGGAATGAATGGTAGACTATTTGATGGATGTAGGGAGTAGGATAAGGTAATGTCCTTCATCCTTCCCTCGTTCATCACACCCTCCATCACAATTCCTCTACCTTGCAAATTGTGTCATGAAGGAACAAGCATCCTACCTTCCCTTAATACACTTAGATAGCGTCAAGGATCAAAATAACCTCTTTGTGTGGTTGCTTGCATAAAAATCTAAATTGAGTCTGAGCCATGGTGCAATCGTCGGCATGGTCGTTGCAGCAGCTATGCTGATTCTTGCAATCGTTGGAATAGGGTTTTATGCAGGAGATTAAATAATTAATTATTATTAAATGCATTATACCAATACCGATATTGTATGTTATAGTTTGTATTTTTCTTTGTACTGGTAATGGCTTAGAATGATTTTAAGGCGTAATAATGCATTACTTTTATACCATTCTATTGGAAGAAATATCGATAATGTATGTTATAGTTTGTATTTTTCTTTGTATTGGTAATGACTTGGAATGCATTATTTTTATACCATTCGATTGGAAGAAATATTTCATAGTTTGTATTTTTCTTTGTATTCGCAATGGCTTAGGATGATTAAGGCTTATTAATGCATTATTTTTATACCATTATATAAGTGAGCATGTATTTAGTGTCATAACCATTTGTAGACTCTAAATTGACACTATTCCAAGGAGGAGATTTTCTTTCAAAAGAACTTTAAAGTGGTATAAGGAAATTGCATTTGATCTTAATATGAATGTTTTTTATTTACATATATAAAGGTGATAAATTTTATTTGATTTTAATGTGAATGATTTTTAATTTATGAATATTTTTAAATTATATATCTTATTAAAAACTTTAACAAATATGATGAGCTTTATAAGTAATTATTCTTTTTTTAATTGTTTACATTAAATTAAAAAAAACATTAAAACAAATACATAACATTTATTTATATATAAGTTACAGGTGATAAGATTTTAATAAACAAGTATTATTAATTCTATAACAAATCATACAAAATTTATCAACTATTTATAAGTAATTATTTCTCATAAAGGTTAGAGCAATTGATAATGAATAATTGAAATGAAAAGTTATAAATAGAAAACCACACATTAAGTATTAGTTGAAAAAAAATCACCTTTAAAAACAATTAAACATTATATTTCTAAATACTATCACTTAAAAAAAACAAATTACAGCCTCTATCATTTTAATGATTTTGTAATTTATATTTTATTATTTTTATGTCAATAGCTTTTTAATAAAAATCAAACAACTAAATCTTAAAATGTAACTTTTGCATATAATTTATTTATACATATGTAACTATGTATTTTAGATTAATAAATTAAAAAATACAACTTTATTTTATTGTATTTTAGTTTTTGTTTGAAAAAAAAATAACTATATAATTCTTTCAGTTTAGATAAAGCTATTACCCTATGTAAGAGCTACCAACTTACTTTTTGTAAAATATTTATTTTATCAAAATTTATATAACAATTTAAATAAAGCTCAACTCTTTATGTAATATATTTTTTATTCAAATGAAATATTTTATATTAAAGTTATAAGAAATACAAATTTTAAAATTAACAAGAAAACAAAATTTTCAAAGATTTAGTGATAAAACCTTAATGAAAACTTAAAAACGGAGAGAGAAATGGAAAGCTTTAAAGACTCTTTGATAAAGCCCTCGCTCGAACCAATTGTATGTTAACATTTTCGAGAGAAATAAAAACTTTGAATTTTTTTTGAGAGAAAAATATAAAACTCTAAAGATTTTTAAAATAAAGCCGTAACTTCGAAGAGTTTTATGTAAAAAATTATAACAAACAATTGAAGAGCTGGAAAAGGCAAATATTTTTTGGTCATTTTTTTTTTATGTGTGAGATAGTTTTTTTTCTATCTACTAGTTTAACATCCAATTCTTGATCTACATAGCTTGGATTGTTTTACATAATCGTCGTTCTCTTCATGTAAACAAATTGTAAACAAGTTTTGAATTTTACATGTGTGAAATAGGTTGAATGTATTCTTAAAGTGTATTTATATTGCTTCAGTGGGGGTTTTGTTATAATAGGTAATTACAACTAAAAATATTGTAATAGGTAAGCATTTCCTTCTAAAGAGCCTAAGTGGTGGTTTGTAACCTCTTCCATGCCCATGAGATATAAAACATATAGTGTGGGTTTATATCCTTAGTTTTTATATTAAAAAACTCTCATTAGGCCATGAGACTCGTCAGTCTATACACTCAATATAAAAAAATTATACATATATTATAGGGGAATGATTCCCTTTACAATGCATTTAAGGTAGCCTGGGCCATTTGTGTGAGCCATCATTTCCTCTGCAATGCATATAGAGTGGCATGGGGAATTTTTATCTCTAGGTTTTATTCCTAACTATATTCTTATATTCTAATTGTAGGTGAAAGGTCACACCTTCTAATGAACTCTATGGATCAGGTTCATTGCCATGTGTATTGCTTGTGAGTAATATAAGAATCTATTAGGAAAGATGTCCCTAAATTATTTGTAAAAGTTATGTTTTAGGACACAATTCTCATTATCTCATACAATATAAGTCCCTAGTTTACATAATCAAAGCATAAGTCTAACCTATGTGACTCTTTTAATGTTATGTCAAACATCAAATTTTCTCTCAACGTGAACTTGTATCCCAACTATTCTTTTTACAGGGCCTTTTTGTTAGTTCTATGCCATATGCATGTCATGTGATCCTTAGAAGCAATCACTTGATATTTAGTTCTTGGTAATGTGTCACCAAACCACAAATATAGACCCAAGGAAGCATACACATCCCACCAATCGCTAAAATAATTCCCATATCTTTGTGCCAAACTAAATATCACATATCTCACTCATGGCATATGAATGTAGTAAAGGCATGGTTTGAACACTCCACTATGTATCTAGTCATTATCTTGGGGTAAATAAACATTAGGTTTTTTTCTAAGTGAGGCTTGCCTACAATGCTCTAACACCTCTACGACTAATTTAGTCATTATCATATTAGGTTTTGTATACATTAGGATTTGTATGGGTTGTCATTTTCATTCTTATATTGTACTTATATTGCTTCAATGGATTTTCTTGTAATAGGTAATTACAATGCCATTTAACAATACTCCAGGAAAAAAAAAATTGATAGGATCATTGTTAGGTTAAGGGTGGGATTGGAAGAAAAAGGTGATCGCAAATGTTGTTGCATTTCCACTCATTGCAAGGGCTTGTTTACAACAAGACTTTTAATATAAATAGCTAAAAAAACATTGCAGACAGTATGGGCATGCGTACGAGGGTATGAATATCATCCCTTTGTAAGATATTCATTATATGTTTTTATATTGATCTTAATAGTAAAACTTTATATCATTTTTATATTTGTTATATTCACTAATTTCATCTAGTTGTTTTCCTTTATAAAGACAAAGTGTCCTATTTGTATGCCTAAGAATGTGCTAGGTAGTAGTAGAAATATTATTGTACAAGCTTATGAAGATGGAGCGAATATTAGAGATAAAATTAATCCTATGGAAGGAAATGACGTTGGCAATATAATTGAGAATGATGGGATAAAAATTGATCCAGGGCACCTTTGCTACAGTGGATAACAACTTTTATGATATTCATGATGTACCCATTTTGATAAGGCACAAATACCCCTTTACGAAGGATCACTGACAAATCTTCTCTATGATATATTGTTGTTGGTGAACTTAAAGGTATTGAATGGTTTGTGAAACACTTGTCTCACACATATCCTAAGGTATGTAATATAATTATCTTCATATATACATAAATATGTTGTCTCTCTTATTTTATTAGTAATTAATGTTTAAATTAAGGATGCAATGTTGACAATTAATATTCTTTTAACATTAACTAGTATTTTTTATGTTGTAGATTGTCAGATGATTTTCTCTTACTAGCATCAAATAATTTACCTTGCACATACCGATAATTATCTACCATTATGAAAGATATATGAATGGAGTATTAAGCTATTGATCCATGTCCTAATGATCATATTATATATTATGAACAATATGTATCAAAAACAAGATGCCCTCAATATCAAATCGGAAGATATTGAATCAATCAAGTAAAAAATAAGCCTTGAGTCGCAAGGTTCTTTGTCATATTGTCATAATTCCACATTTGCGGTGACTATTTAGGTGCCAAAACATAGCACATTTTATGGATTACCATGCATGTAATAGTAGTAAAGATGATGTTCTTTGAAAACTTGTAGATGGTTTTGAATTAGAAACATGGAAGAAACATGGCCAATTTTTAAAGAACCTCATAATGTTAGTCTTGCATTGGAAGTTGATGGTGTAAATATATTTGGAGAGCTCAGGTATATTTACTCATTGTGGCCTATTTTTGTTATAAACAATAACCGTCCTCCTTGGATGTCAATAAAGAGGGAGCCCACAATGTTGGAAATATTGTTCTAGGTATTTGTCTAGATTAATGTTTTGAGCATAACAATTCATTTGTATTATCCATTGCATAGTTTATTGTTTGTGTGTGTGTGTGTATCCAAGGTATTAATCATGTATATTTTTTATCAATTAAGTGCATTCCTAGTTAAAGATATGAATATATATATTGAGTCTCTTATTGACAAACTTCTTAAGTTATGCTTTGTCATCCCTATGTAGGATATCTCTAGAGAAATAGGGAAAAATAAATTTCATTTCCATCGAATACTTGCATGGATAATTCAAGATTCCCCGTGGCTAACACATTTTTTGGGGTATGTAATGTACCATTGCACTTTAATAGTATATAGTTTTATGAAAATATCATGGCATGTTTTTTAAATAATTTCTTGGTATATAACTAATTATACTAACATTAATCCTTATATTCCAGGTCTTAAAACAAAGGGTGAATATGAATGTCTAGTTTGTGGTCCTAGGGTGATATCTCATAGTTCACGAAGTTAGGAAAGAAGGTGTTTAATGAGCATATGCACTTCCTTCCTAAGTACCATAGGTATCAAACTACCTAAAACATCTTTTCAATGGGAAAGAAGAGACTAGAATGCAACAATGAAGAATGGTACCTCAAATATGGAAGTTGAATATAATAGAAATTGTCAAGGTAAGTAATTCTTCAATGTATCATATGTAATGTTATATAATTTTTTATTTTTTAATTATATTTACCATATCTAATCATCATGGTTATAATTTAATTTATGTTTCATAAACGTCATCAAGCCATTAATGGGATTCCATGAGGAATGAAAAGTTACTCCATCCAATTTAATGGGTTCCCCTACTATGAGTACCTACAAATAGCTCAATTGCTTGAAGAAGAATGTAAAAAGAACATTATGGATATTCCCAAATGAAACGAGTAACCAAGAAAAAATCATCAAAGTTTGTAGTGGCATTCAAGAAGCCAAATATGCAATGCAAAATTTGATTCATTCTAATAGTGATGGATAACCAAACAATCTTCCATGGTTATTTACAGAGTAGGAAAGCAATGTTGTAGAAGAGGCCATTCAAAAATTAAATTTCCCACTTGATATTATTCAAACATAAATAATATCTTGACGAAGGAGGTTGAATTTGGGTAAAATCTCATGACTAGCATACCTTTATTAAGATAATTATTTTGGCATATTTATGTATTGATGTACATTTTTAGTGTTTTTTTTTACTTGGAAAAACGAATGATTTATTTTTTGTTACATTGTTTTCTACCTCTTTCTCTCCCAATAGCTTTGAAAACAACATAAAACAATTTATATATGATCCTAGCAAGTACATGAGGTGAGTAATGAGTTATATGAAAAATGTTAGATGTTGTATAACTTATTGACATGTGTTTTACTTGCAATGTATATTTTCTTTTCTTGAAACATGTGATTTGTGTGCATCATGTGTAGGTGGTTATCATCTAAAGAAATCCATAAAGAATATATAAAGTATTGGAGTAGAGAAATTGCTCAACTAATGTGTGAAATGAAAGAGCATCCAACTCCAACCTTTTTGAATGCACAAGAGCACTATCTCATACACCAAGTTGAGGAGATTGAAATGTGTGGACATGTACTCACAAGGTCAATCTGGATGGTGGAGAGGCACTTGAAGTCATTGAAGGCTTTTGTTACACAAAAAGCACATCCTGAGGGTTATATTGCCGATAGTTATATGCTATATTAATCCTTGGTGTAAATTAGTGAGTATCTTCCTAAGTTAGGAGAAAAATTCAATGTTTGTCGAATTTGAGATGTCGACTCCATCAACAAATTTGAAGGGGAGATCATGTTGGGGAAAGGTAGAATGAAAGTGAAAGGTAATTAAATGGTATAGTTTTATACTACTTATTATTATTATTTTTATCAATATAAATACTTGTTTAACTTTTATTGATCCATCATTTATTAATGTTAACCATGGTACATAATTGTGATTTCTTCATACAATTGATCAGGAGTGGGATGCAGTACATTTATACATTATACTTGACTAGATGAAGGTAGGGATAGAATGATATGAAGAATTTTATGGTATTTTATCATGGAAAGGGGTGGATACATTGGTCAAAGGATATCGTCATAAGGAATATGTCAATATTACACAAAGAGAAATTGATTTAGCATATTGTTTAAAATATAATCAAGCAAGCATATTCACCACATTGTTTTCAATTATTTTTCGATATATTAATATGTGTGGTTAGTTTTTTCCTTAAAATATTAACTTATAAGTCTAAATATGTTTATTAACTGACAATGTATCTTAAACATGTCATACATGTTGTCAAACCTCTCTAGCTCATTCGGTTAAGGAGTGGGTATCACCAACAAGGCGACCTGGGTTCAAACCCCTTAGGGGTGAGATAGTTGGGACGAGACACCCAAAAATCCATCCATGCTAAGGGTTGGTGTGGCCCAAGATGGGTGTGATCCCCGAGTGATTTTGACGGCTTAGATTCCCCTTGGTTGCAACCTCTCAGCCAATGGTGTAAATGCACTGGCCCTGAGTGACGGAAATTTCTTAACAAAAAACATGTCATACATGTTAAAAAACACCAAAGGGTATGTGGTGCAATGGCCATAAATTTCAGATCAAAAACATGGATGATAAGAATATAATTAATAGTGGGATAACGATAGTCTTTCAAGTCACTAATGTTTCCTATAGAGGTGACAAGAATCCAAAAGTATCTAAAAATAGATACTATGGGTATTTGGATGATATATTTCAATATGACTTTAAATCCTTTAAATGAGTTCTCTTGAAGGTCAATTAGTACAGGTTACAGATGAATGAACAAGATCCTGAAAGAACTACTATTGAGTATTCTAATGGATTTACCATGGTTAATACAAAGAGTGCATATCTAGGTATAGAACCCTATGTCCTTCTAAGTTAATGTGAGAAGGTCGTTTATTCATAGGTTTCAAGTAAAGTAGGTTGGTCATATGTTGTTATATATGATCCAAGAGGAAATCATGTAAAGTATATTGTACTAGAAGAAGATGGTATTAAGGAAGAAGATGTGTCATATGAAGAAGTAAAATAAGTTGGGACAAATGTAGATGGAAACATTCTTGATGATAATATCAATAATGTTGTTATAAGAAGTGGCATTGATGATGAAGTTGCTATGATCAATCCTTTCAAATTCAAGTCTAAACTCGATGATACATATGTGGATTTGGATGAAGAAGAAGATAAATGATATTAAAATGTTAAAATGTAGGAGGTGTGGGGAATTGAGAGTGATGTGAGGGATGCAAGGTTCAAATGAGATTATGCTTTCATGTAGTTGGCCCCTTTTAATAGAAAATAAATTATTCTCGAAACCAAGAGAAGATCCTACTTAGTAATTGGGTCATCTATGGCCAATGACAAGATGATCAAGGTCAACTAGGTAGTTGTAAATTCAATTGGGTAGTATTAAGTTAATTTAGAGTCAATTAGGGTACAATTGGGTCAAGTAGGGGCACCCAACCTCCTAATAACAATACATTATCGACACTACATTTCCCTTAATATCACTAGAGTTATGTATTAATTCTCATAATTGTAACATAAATTTGGTATTTCTCTTCATCCACCCCTAGCACCATATTTTCCACATCCTTGGCCATTAGTCACCCTAATGTTGTTGATATTATTCTCTTGAAATTTAAACTATGCCTTCTCATATCACTATTCCAAGGCTTGTAGATATGTTTAGTTATATGTATTGTATGTGTTGGACCTATCAAATTCATAGTAGACTATAATGGGAGCACGCACACACATTTGGTTGTGAATAGTCCCACAAGTTGTGAATATTTGGGTCGACCAAGTCATATCTATTGTTTACCAGCTGCAGTTTGGAGATCTGGTGATCTAAACATCAACAAACTCAAAGCATTGTGGCCACCATTCATGTCTATGTTAGGATCCTCTATGGGTGTCCTCTCTTTCTTTTCTAACACCTCACAGTGATAAAAGGTGTTATCTTGAATGTCGTCTTTAATAGGCCCCCCCCAAAAACAAGCCATAATTGACTACATTGGCTCAACACTAAATTGGATGAAGGAAATAGCAAAGGTATAAGGTGACAACAAAAAGAAATGGTAAAAAATTTACTCGTCTTAGTTAATTGCTTGGTTTTTACTGAAAAAAAATAATCTAGCCTTCATTTACCCTAACCAGTAACCCTTTCCTTAACATATGTATTTAGAATAGTCAATATATACACATTGGGTTGTGGATATAACGAATAGGGGATATGAATGGAAACCATAGGACCCAGCTAGTATTTAGCCTAGAAAATGATTTATCTACCAAAAGAACATTTTTTTATCTACAATTACTCCAATAACATTGTAACTTTTTCCACAACATATCTATTTACCCTAGTTTATATATACCTGTCAGGTCAGGGATACAAATTGGGAATATGAGTTGGGGATATGAATGGAATCCTTGGGAACTAAATATTAAATACTTACAATAACGATATTTCTTTATATTAATGATGTTTGGTTTTATGAGGGAAACATTACACGTGATTGATTATCTAGAACCACGATTTGTATTTATTGTTCCAACTAGCTTTGGCATGGTTCTTGATTAGGGACATGCCTATCTCCTTGAATATTCCAATATTGAATCCCTTCTTCCTCTTATTCAAAGTTTAAGTTTCTATTCACTCTTCCATGTCCTTTAGGAAACATTACCTTTTATTTCATGTGTGATTCATGTCTTCCCCTTTACCTCAAGAGGTCCTTAACTGTGGGTGCGTTTATATGTAACCCATAATGCCTTTTATTGAGGGGGTTGAAAATATTTTACTTATACACTACATGATTTTATTTTAACTTTTTAATTTAGGTCCATATTATTTTTTTGTTGAATGTAACAAGATCAATCTTGACTGGGAAAAGCCCCTTTTTCAATGGTGTTGACATCTGTAGGTCCATGGTTGTCAACTAGTTACTGAATTAGATAATTATAATGTGCATATTTTATATAATCAAAACATATAAAAATTCATAATAGGTGTGAATGATTAGTTACAAACATTCATCATCATTTATCCCCCATAATAGTTACTTTGTCACAATACTAGGTACACATACAACCTCTATATATATGTTTTTTTAAATGATGCATATATTTAACACAAAGTACATGTAACAGTTTATCCTATAACAAGTACATGTGGCATTTTATCCTTTTTACATAGCTATCTATTACCCATTATTTCATAATAATCCCTTATGTGTAACTCTGCTTCATATGAAATAACTCTATATTAAACATCTTCCAATTCTAAAGGCGAGTGTCACATGACTTTGTTGAAATTACTCAAATAACTAAGAGGGGGGGTGAATTAGTTATTTCTAAAGATTAAAATATTTTTCAATATTTAGACCATTATTATAGATTACAGATTTAGTTATGATATTGCAGCAAGTATAATAGCTGAGATGATAATTATCAATCACACGCACATGAAAGAAACAAACAAATATTCACTTTATTTGAGCACCTAATCAAATGAGGTTGCAACCTCTGTTTTACACATTCCTTGTGAAGAGCACCAACTCTCATGTTTTCTAGCATCAACTAGAATAATATTCTCCAGATACAACTAAGTGAAAGCACCAACTTCCACTTGTATGGGATTCAACATGTACAAAGAAGATAACATGATTTTCCTAGCACCACCCTTCCACCCTTGTTTCTCATATTTCAATGTGTTCAGTACAAATTGTAGAAAAACAGATATAACATTGCATACCAACTTTGTTCTGGTCTTCTTCTGGATTTATGCACCTTGGTTCCCCTCATTATCTTTGTTCTGGATATTCAGAGTCCTCTGTCATTATATAATTCTCATTTTACTAACGATCCATGCATCAGCTTCTCTATCTGCAGAGAGCAGACCAATCCATTCATCATGCACATCCTTTTATACATCTCTGTCCTTAAACCCTTTACCTATTCATATGCATGATAGTCCATTTCCATAACTGATCAACCTATTCAATTCCTTGTGACAAACAAGAAGCCCAATCATTGAGTAATCCTGAATTTCTGCAACGCATCTTCGCCCTTGGGCTTCTTTTGCACTTGTCATTTTCTGCAACAAATCATAGTTTCTGTCACGTCCCCGTCCCTCAACCAGCGAAGAGGACGCGACGAACAGGCCAATCGCAACAAACAAAGGGGCAAACAGCCCATGAACATAAATCAATGCTGAGAATTAAAATCCTAGACAACAGGCATAATTTATCATACAAGGATGCACAGTCCTTCAAACAATCAACGGAAGCAGACATAGATAAACATTCCAGCATTCAACGGAGTTTATTTAACATCAATACAAATTACAGAGATGCAGTAAACAGCAGCACTTATCTTTTGATGACGAATTCACCCGCAACCAGCTATGTCGCTGCAACGTTCCACCCAACCATAGGCCAGCTTGCTCATCAATCTCTCAGCAACGCTGCCACCCTCGAGCTGGGAATGATTCCTTCGGAATAAGGGTCAATTGCAGGCTTATACATAGCCAAGGGGACACATAACAACAAACCAACACAGCTGGGTTTCACAGGCTTTCAACAAACAAGCCAAGCCAGCACAATCCAAGGCTCAACCACTGCATACCAGCAGCATAACAACCGGTGATAGTCCCAAACAAAGGGTGAGACACCACTCTAGCCTACAAGGCAACTCAGAGTTGGTTTTGGCCCTAACGTGGCCAAAACAACTCAGCTGCAACCCAAACCAAGGTACCTCAGCAGCCCAAACACACAATGAACATTAACACAAATCGCAGACCACAATGGGTAATCAACAGTACTCCCAGCATAGCCACAGACTACAACAGAAAAACAGCTCACTCTAATAACCCAGTGGCCCAAAACGCAGTTGGTCACCACAGCCAACAAAAATGTGGGAAAGTCAACAGCCCCAAAACGAAATCAGTGAGCATGGCTCACAACATCAAAACGACTCAGCAGCATCCCAATAGTCGTGGAAGAAATGACAGCAACCCAAATCGTGGGTGAAAATCAACAGCAAGCAAAAATCGTGGATTAAAACCACGGTCTGGACACATACCAGGAGAATTTAGGCCCTTGAGGCCGTTCTACCTTCTTGCTGTGTGCACAAACCAAAGAAGAGCCACGACCAGTGTGCGAAGAGGAACCAAAAACATACAATCCCAGCCTGCGCGTGAGGAAGAACCGACCCAGCGTGAGAGCAACCGACCATGGGAAGAATGGAGACCAACGTGAGGGAAAACGAGAGTTCTTTGCTAGGCATGCGTACTGTCCAAAAACTGACAGCAGCCTGCCAAACCCACGTTTTTCCATGCCCACGTTTCCTCATGCAATAACTGCCCCCAACTAACAAGTCAAGACATTAAAGAGGTTGGGTAAGACAAGAAAGGTGGCAAAACAACAAGGTAATAAAAACACATGGGTTTCTCCCCCATAGACTAAGGTTTGACATCCCCCACCCCTTATCCTTTGGAAATCATGCCCTTTTCATTCAACGTTGCACTGCTGTAGCTGGTTGTGGTTTATTTTAATTGATGTGCGCGTTTACATGATGCCGAATTATAATGTGCCTTATAGCACATCATACCATCGGCAATTATCCCCATTGCCAAAACATACACAACAAAATCGATGGTGGGGCTTTTGCTTTGAGCTCCTCACCACGAGTAATTACAATATATACATCATGCAAACGGGGTCAAAACCGGGGACATTACATTCCCCTCCCCCTTGGAATAACACCGTCCTCGGTGTTCCATTACATATATACAATACATATACCATTGCACATCAAAATTTCAAAATTGCAGATCTATACCACGTTCAATTGTCTACTTTGAACGTTCATGACCAAGCCTCTCGGCTTCCATGGACTTTTCCTGCTGGTTTATAGCTTCCTGCTGATCCCGAAGTCTAGGAACCTTGCGGCTATTGCCCTCATCATGTTCCTTCATCGGACAGTCCCGGCGTAAATGATGTCCTCCGCATCTCCAGCATCTCACTGGCTGCTTCATCTTTACCTGCTCAATTTCCTTTGAGTCTTCATGCCTGGACCGTTTCTTATCGGGTCGCTTGGATGAATGTCCCATTGCTGATCCACCTTCCTTTCCTTTGCCGATTGCTCCCAGAAGGCTTTTCACCTCCCTTTGCAAACCAATAGAGTCTTGCAAAATCTGGTGGTTCATTTCACTCAGCCTTTTCTGTATCCTGAGCATCTCCCCAAGATTCTCTTGGGTCTTGGAAATCACTTGAAGGAGACTTCCAGCCAAGTCCAACAACTTTTGATCTGCTGCCATGATCAACGTGCACCACCTGGTTTCACTTTTCTCACCTGTGGAATGCACCATTGAAATTCTATCAGACCAAGCATAATATAGATATCAAAATCAATTAGTTAATTACCCAATTGGCATGACAGTCCAAGTCTCATCAATGAGGCTTTCATATCTTTCATGCCTTCCCCCAACAGGCACATGAGTTCCTTCATGTCCATTCCTGGGCAGGGAATTAACTATTCCAGCATTCACAAATTTACTTTAAGCAAATACACACATTTCATTCTCAATCATACATGCATTCAACAATCCTTTGTTTTGACAATGCATAAACATATATATATACATATATAATCGAAAGGCAAGAGAGAGCAGTAAGAGATTTTCCCCTCTTTATTCTGTTCCATCCTGGAACCCACACCATCACTGTAGCTTTTCATGCTCTCATCCTCTTTCACTTTACCGTGAATGCTGGACCAATCCTTCTTGGTCATGACACTTAGTGTCTTTGGTCTATTCCAGACCTCGAAACCATGGACTCTCTCCACATGGTTTGTCTCGGCTGCTAGGACTCCCTCGTCCTACTAGCACCTTTTTCATTACCGCTCAACCCGAGATTTACAGGACAGCCATATGTCCACATGCACCTCTAGGATGCTCTCATAGTCCTCGCCCCCAGCGATACCTATATCCAACATTGAATAGATTCACATGTTCAGTTTACTCTCATCAGTTTTATCTTGTTCTAGAGATAAAACATCATAACCAAATCATATACACATGTATATTTATAAGCAACATAATCCAATACTTATCTGTATTGTGTGTTTCCTCGTTCGTCCACAGGATCCTGCTTCGCTTTGCAAGCCTTGGGATCACCTATGGACTTAGATGTTAGGTCAGCATGCCGGCTGTTCCACAACATCAAATAATCAAATGTCCAGCCAGTACATAACCATGTCAACTGGGCTTGGAACTTTATCATGACCATTTCCAGGTCTAGGATCTACTATGGATCCTTAGGCATATCACAGCCCATCATATACCCATGTCAACAATGACACATACACTTATACCAACATACACTTATACCAACATACACTTATATCAACATACACTTATACCTTTAGCCTGTCGACACAAGCAACACAAGCAATACAAGCAAACTCATCAGCATCATTGCTCTAAAACTATAATCACATTTCATATCATTCACTATCAAATATTGAGACACCAGGAGTGCGTCCACTCCCCAGAGTGTAATCAATATTGAAAACCCTTTCATGACTCGACATCGGAAAAGTGTGCACCCATTCCCGGTGTGTGCCATGCAGGCCCTATCCATACTCAAGCAATCAGTCATCATGGAAATAAATCAAAACATGTTCTGCATATATAAAATTTAATAATTAAACATGCATATTCATAGCAAGGGTTACAGAACACTTATCCATTTGCCGTCGCAGTATGCCTTTATATCTGTTAGGCACTGTCAAGGAGTTGGGAAAAACTGAATGCTAAGATGGTGAGTTAGGAACACCTACACCAGAACTAGCCTGACTTCTATAACACCCACACACACACCCAGCACAAGGAATCAGTCCCTTCTATGCTACACAGTCCCTCAGGCCCTGCATTCCCTTCTAGTGCTATCCCGGGGTTGTGGAGAAGAAAGCCAGCCCTCTAGCTCTGTCTGTGTGGTTTCCAATCACCAGGTTTAAGCAAACCTATTTCCTATTTACGTTTCGTATCCACACATGTCTCACTGACATAATCCAAACCATCTCACTCATGTTATCACCAAACATGCAGTGCAGATGAGACATTTTCAAAATGTCTAATGGAGTTTCACCCGAACCCCATTTCCAAGATAAGGGAAAACCTTCCCATGAAGCTTGGCTCTTGCAGGTCATCACACATGATCTTGCTGCAGTGTGTACTCCTGACACATTCATCAAATAGCCAAACAGTGAGTCATTACCTGATACTACAATCCAAATTGATCGTTCCATACCCAAGCAATGACATCAGCAATTAAATTCAATAAGAATTTGCAATTCTATCTATTACAGAAATTGACTTGCTCAAGTGTGGGTCTATTATAAGCAGCATTACTATGCCCATTATAATTTTATGCTTACTATAATAACATGAATACCCACTTACCATGTGTCCCTCCTGACACAATCTCACACAAGCCAACAATGATTAGTAGCCATTAGTACCTCTTAAATCCGAAATCCACAATTCGAATTTAACAACACGTACGAACTAATTTTCACAACCATGAGACTTTTTCTCATAAATGGTAGATTCTGGCAGTGGTCAGGAACTTACCTCTCACTGTCATGTTTGAAAGAATCTACCTGAAACATGAATTTCAACCAACCAAACACAATCTTGTGCAAGCCAATGGTGACTATAAGTGATCAGCATTTTCTTAAATTTGAAATTCATAACGCAAATCTAACAAGCTCTTTTACACGGTAGATTCCCGCATTGGTCAGGGTCTTACCTCTCAATGCCGTTCTCGGAATAATCTACCTGAAATATAAGCTTCAAACAACCAAACACAAGCTTATGCGAGCCAACAATGGCTAGTGGTTGTCAGCAATTTCTCAAATACGAAATTCACAATTCGAATGCTAACAACCTATTATGCATATCACATGGTAGATTTAGGCATTGGTCAGGATCTTACCTCTCAATGCCATGCTTAACATAATCTACCTGAAACATAAGCTTCAAACATACAAACACAAGCTTATGCAAGCCAATAGTGACTAGTGGTTGTCAGCAAAATTTGAAATTCATAACACAAATTTAACAAGCTCTTTTACACGGTAGATTCCAGCATTGGTCAAGTTCTTACCTCTCAATGCCATTCTCGAAATAATCTACCTGAAACATGAGCTTCCATCAACCAAACACTTGGTAAGTATGGATGCATATACTATCTCCTTGCTACAACCATCACTGAAGCATTTCCAGAATTTATAAAATTCAAATACTTCCAGTAGTTAGTCACATCAACATTACCAAAGCTCATTTACTTCATGCAATCATCATCATGCTAACATTGCAAGGTATAGTCATATCATTCATGTAATTAAATGAACTGGTTAGATACTCCTTACTTCACAAGCATATCATTCATACCACCTTGCTCTTCAATAGAGCATTTCTGGCAGCCAATTGATCAGGACTACCCTGTATTCATAACAACCTTTGAAAGGATTCCTGAATTATCATTAATCCATCATTCCAGTCATTAGTTCTCCATAATATCACATGCATTCATTCCATGCATTCATGCAATGCATCAC
>LPNX010158235.1:0-128484 GCA_001517045.1 Pseudotsuga menziesii | reverse complement strand
ATGACGGGGGTCAAGGGGGCTTGCCCCCTTGTTTTTTTTTTTTTTTTGTAAATACTTTGTTTTCGCGCAATCTGGCGCATTAGATCGCTGCCTCTTTTCTCATTTTCAGCCCTGAAATTCTCCTGAAAAATAGCTGAAAAATCCTTCTCAAAACAGTTGAAATCGGCTCCTGGAACCAATCTCCCAGCCGCTGAATCGGCTCCCAAATCAATCTCCCTTCCGCCGTATCGGCTATCGGCTGTATCTCTAATCGGCTGTCGGAAGCCTTTGGAATCGGGCGGTCTATTCATTTGGTCATCCGCAACGGCGGCTCTCCGGGTGTTCCAACCCTTCCGCAACGTCGGCTCTCGGAAGGATTATCCTGTCCGCTGTATCGGCAATCGGGGGAATCTCGGATCATCGGACGCAAGATTGCTTCGCCATCCGCAACGGCGGATGGAAGACTTTAAAAATCCTTCCGCAACGTCGGAAGTTCACTTCCTTCAAGGGCCCGACCGTTCCATACTTAGCCGAATTTTTTTAACTTTTCCGCGGCGTCGGCGATCGGATGGATCTTCAAACTCTCCGCGGCGTCGGCGATCGGATGGATTTCAAGTTGGATGCAGGATCGCTCCGCCATCCACAACGGTCGGAGGGGAAGATCGTTGTCTCACCCGCAACGACGGAGCACAAACCTTTTTCTCCTCCGGTTGGCCGCCCACTTACTTAGCCAAATTTCAAATTTCCTGCGGCAGCGGCTGTCGGTGGTCTTTCACGTTGGATACCGAATCCCTTTGCCGTCCGCAACGGCGGATGGAGGACTTCTCCAACCCTCCCTACTGTTCAACATTTCTACATAATTTTACATCTTCACAATCTTCCACTGGTTCGGCTGGGAAAAATGAAATGCAACCTTTGTCTCTGGTTCCTTCTTGGCCCATAGAGGCCCATTGCTGCAACCATGGCTCTGATACCACTCTGTCACGTCCCCGTCCCTCAACCAGCGAAGAGGACGCGATGAACAGGCCAATCGCAATAAACAAAGGGGCAAACAGCCCATGAACATAAATCAATGCTGAGAATTAAAATCCTAGACAACAGGCATAATTTATCATACAAGGATGCACAGTCCTTCAAACAATCAGCGGAAGCAGACATAGATAAACATTCCAGCATTCAACGGAGTTTATTTAACATCAATACAAATTACAGAGATGCAGTAAACAGCAGCACTTATCTTTTGATGATGAATTCACCCGCAACCAGCTACGTCGCTGCAACGTTCCACCCAACCATAGGCCAGGTTGCTCATCAATCTCTCAGCAATGCTGCCACCCCCGAGCTGGGCATGATTCCTTCGGAATAAGGGTCAATTGCAGGCTTATACATAGCCAAGGGGACACATAACAACAAACCAACACAGCTGGGTTTCACAGGCTTTCAACAAACAAGCCAAGCCAACACAATCCAAGGCTCAACCACTGCATACTAGCAGCATAACAACCGGTGATAGTCCCAAACAAAGGGTGAGACACCACTCCAGCCTACAAGGCAACTCAGAGTTGGTTTTGGCCCTAACATGGCCAAAACAACTCAGCTGCAACCCAAACCAGGGTACCTCAGCAGCCCAAACACACAATGAACATTAACACAAATCATAGACCACAATGGGTAATCAACAGTACTCCCAGCATAGCCACAGACTACAACAGAAAAACAGCTCACTCCAATAACCTAGTGGCCCAAAATGCAGTTGGTCACCACAGCCAACAAAAACGTGGGGAAGTCAACAGCCCCAAAACGAAATCAGTGAGCATGGCTCACAACATCAAAACGACTCAGCAGCATCCCAATAGTCGTGGAAGAAATGACAACAACCCAAATCGTGGGTGAAAATCAACAGCAAGCAGAAATCGTGGATTAAAACCACGGTCTGGACACATACCAGGAGAATTCAGGCCCTTGAGGCCGTTCTACCTTCTTGCTGTGTGCACAAACCAAAGAAGAGCCATGACCAGTGTGCGAAGAGGAACCAAAAACATACAATCCCAGCCTGCGCGTGAGGAAGAACAGACCCAGCGTGAGAGCAACCGACCATGGGAAGAATGGAGACCAACGTGAGGGAAAACGAGAGTTCTTTGCTGGGCATGCGTACTGTCCAAAAACTGACAGCAGCCTGCCAAACCCACGTTTTTCCATGCCCACGTTTCCTCATGCAATAACTGCCCCCAACTAACAAGTCAAGACATTGAAGAGGTTGGGTAAGACAAGAAAGGTGGCAAAACAACAAGGTAATAAAAACACATGGGTTTCTCCCCCATAGAATAAGGTTTGACATCCCCCACCCCTTATCCTTTGGAAATCATGCCCTTTTCATTCAACGTTGCACTGTCGTAGCTGGTTGTGGTTTATTTTAATTGATGTGTGCGTTTACATGATGCCGAATTATAATGTGCCTTATAGCACAGCATACCATCGGCAATTATCCCCATTGCCGAAACATACACAACAAAATCGATGGTGGGGCTTTTGCTTTGAGCTCCTCACCACGAGTAATTACAATATATACATCATGCAAACGGGGTCAAAACCGGGGACATTACAGTTTCCGCACTCCTGGTTTTGTAGTTCTGGTTCCGTTGTATAGGTTCTGCACCATTGATATTCTTTGGGCTCTCCATGACCATTGATCTGCTAAGGATATCAGATATCGGATATGTGCTTTTTATTGATATCATTTCATGATTTCCACTTTTCATCTTTTGCACATCCTTTCCTGCATAGTCAATTGTACCGTTGATTTCTTATACAACATTTCTAGATCATTGATCTTAGATCCAGTGTGGTATGCAGATCACAGGTATTCAACATTTTGTTAAATGGCTTCCATTCTTCCCACTTTCCAACTTCCGCTTAGAAAACTTTTTCCGCGCCGTTTATTTAGTCATGTGCACCCTTTCTCAGTCGTCGATCTTAGATCCAGTGTGGGATGTGGATCCCGGATGTTCAAAATTTTGTTAAACAACTTCTTTACTTTTCACTTTCCTCAGACTCACTTTCGATGTAGGATTTCTGCAATCACCTTTTTCGCATGCGGAAATCAGAAATCGGGAACCTCACTTCCCCGACTTTCAAACTTCAGCTTCCCACACTTCCGCAGTGGTGCACTTCTGCACTTTCGGCTTCCACACTTCCAGTATCTGGCTTCCGTACTTCTGCACTTCCGCACTTCGGGATCAGAAAACCAAAATTCCAGCCTTAGTCCATTTTTGTTCTCCCGCTTTCTGCTTTCTGACTTCGAAAATTGGAATCTAACTTTTCTTATTCTCAAACTTTTGGATTTCCACCTTTCTGCTTCTGTACTGCAACACTCCACAAGCCATGAATTATTTTGAGTCCTCTGCTCATCTATATCATGCTTGGAACAAAGTTGTTCCATCAACCATGGATTCTTCTGAGTCCCCTGTTCATCTGGATCATGCTTGGAACAATGTTTCCTTTAATGACAACCATATCACACTCTGATCTGTCTTCCATAAAATCCTCCAATAGTCTCCCCCTAACTGCAAAACCTCCCAAAAAAATTTAATCATATAACAAATTATTTATTACATATATACTAACTAGAGCTTATTTAATATATGTATTTTTAACATATTATAGGACTCATCCCCTGAAATTATAATAATGGCATGCTCTCTTGTCAAACATGGTTATTTATCCAAATAACTAGTATATAGATTTAACATTTCCCCTTTTAGGCTACGATGCCCTAATCAACATGTCAATGGTTGGTTAAATCTTTGATATCAATAACAATGTTTGTATCACAAAAGAGCCAATCAGATAGAAGTGGTTGGAACTCTATATAAACACTTGCAATAAGACCATTGAAATCCAATAGATTACAAATCAATTCTAAGGATCAGCCTACTCCTAAACTCAGTAGAAATTATTCAATCCTACCATTAATAAAATGATTCTTAATCCTAGTTAATTGAATGACTTCCCTCCAAATAGCAGTGACAAATTGTAGTTTTATGGACTAGAATTTTACCTTTTTATATTAAAAAACCAAAGTACCTATCAAACCACCACAAAAAAAAAAATATGTTTTAGACCAAACAATTCATCCCAACTAACTACCATAGTCATGCCAATCAATAGAAGAACTTAATTTTTATATGAAGTCGAGGTCTAGGGTACACATGCATCCATGTTTTTCCTAACGTGCAACATAGGAAAGTGCATGCACGCGTGTTTTTTTTCCTTGCAACAACTTGCTAAGGGTCAATTTGTTGGATTCTTTTGCAAGTTATCTTTCGTCTAGCATGTTACAAATTGACGAGTTGGTAGTGCATCGCACAACAAAATATGGATTGAAGTAACATTTTATTTGCATGAATATGCATTAGTATTTTGAGGAGGTGTGGGAGGGTTGAACCTAGGTGCATCTCCTCCACAAAGGATTATTTTCAACGATTACTTGTAGAATATGTAAGAAAAGGTGTTTAATCTTAGTTGTAGTCCATAAAGGGTAATTTTCAAAGGCCACTAGTTAGTAATCCACACAACAATGGAAACCTGCATAAGCTATACTAGTAACAACTTGTATGCAGTTGGTAACACCTAGAGGTTATTAGACTAAATCAACATGTTAATATCATATGTGTTCATTTTTTCTCTGTCTTGATTTTTATCAAAATCATTTTAATTGCACATTCTCTAAAGATTTCATCCATTTCTCCAAAAAAATTTGTTGACATGTTACTTTTTCATATGTTAACCACACTGTAATTAGTGTAAATTATAGACTGCTAAATATGATAAATAGATTTTGTTTCATGTGAGATAAAATAAGGTTATAATATGCTTGGAAAATCATGCTCATCATATTTTGTTTGGAATTTTATCATCTGTAATGATAAGGGCCATACTTAAAATTAGTGTTTTATAACCTTTACTAACCATAGAAAGACACAACCCTCATTCTATGGATGATGGGACTATAGGGCCACATAGACATGAAAATAATTATTATTTTTTAAACATGCATGGGACATCATCATCCTTTTGACAACAATATTGATGCTTGGTTTAGTAGTCAACATAAACCTTTCATCAAACTTTAAACGTGTTTCAGCCTTACAACAATCCTTCCAAGTGATTTTCCAAAAATATTATTCCTAATTTCTATAGCAATTTCATCAGATCTCACACAATTTTAGTTGGACTTCCAAGGGAATGCCGAAGGACTTCTTGTCAAAAGTGTGATGGCCTTTCCAACAATGTGTATTTAGACTTGAAACATCTTTGGACAATCATAAAAATGAATTACGTCAATATTTTGTCTCTTGAGGAGTCCCTATTACGACTAAGATTCGTCAGTAATGTGATGTTTGTTTGGTGAAGTGATGTGAAATTCTTATTTCTACTGCTAGACATGTGGAAGGATAGTTTGATTGAACTTATAACCATAAGTTGTGTTAGACATGCAACCCAATTTGTCATATGAAAAATTCCTAAATATTTCATCGAAATTGCAATATGTGTTCAAAAAAATATCATCAGTAAAATATCAAACTTCGTACCCAAATTTAGAAGTAGCTCTAAAAAAGACTATTAATAGTGTGCAACCCATATATTAGACAAAGAAAAAATAGAAGTTTCTAAATTGGAGGACTATCAAGCCATGCAAGAATTTAGTGATGTATTTGTTCCAAGAGTTGTACCAGTGTCCAAGACACCTTAGAGCATGAGAACCCTAGAATTGTTAGAGACAAAAATGCAATTACAAGAGTTTTTGGAAATGAAATACATTCGATCAAGTGTGTCCCCATGGGGAGAAAAATCCCATTTGTGAAAAAGAATGTTGGAAGTTCTCTCGAGTTGTGTGTTGATTACAAGTAGTTGAATAAGGTTATAGTGAAGAACGGGTACCCTCTACCTTGAATTGATCACCTCTTTGATCAAATGAGCGAAGAAAAGGTATTTTCAATATTGATCTAGGGTCTAGCTACCAACAAGTTAAATAAAGGGAGAATACATCGAAAAGACAAGATTTATAAATTTGTGGTGGTGCCATTTTGTCTCACCAATACACTAGCTACATTCATATGTTTCATGAATAATGTTTTTAGCAAGTACTTGTATAAGTTTGTGCTTGTTTTTCAAGATGACATTATTTTTTATTCTAATAATGAAGAGGAGCATGAAGAACATTTGAAAATGGTTTTGCAAGCGCTAAGACAGAATAAGTTGTAAGCAGTGCTAAGAAAATGTGATTTATTTTAAATTCATTTGGGGTCACATTATTTTAGTATAAGTAGTATCTATGGAACCAAAAATGATTGAGGCAATTATGAATTGTCCAACGCAAAGAATGTGATAGATGTGAGATCTTTTATGGGTCTTTCTCTTTATTATAGGAGATCCCTTGATGGGCTCTTTGAGGTTTCACACCACATTTATTCTTGGCAAAAAAGGGAATGAAATTAGAGTGGACACAAGGATGTGAAGAAAGGTACCAGTTGTTGAAGAAGCTTCTTACTTGTGCTCCAAATCTCAAAATTGTAAATCTAAAAAGGGATTTTTGGTGTGTATTGATGCATGTAAACATGGAATTGGAGGAGTTCTTATGTAGGACAATCATGTGGAATGTTATGAGTAAACAAAGTTGAAATAGCATGAATGGAATTATGTTAAACCTGATTTATATCTTGTTGCCTTCATTATTTTATGGGTGAAAACTTTGAGCTTAGAATTGACTAGTGTGGTTTGAATTATTTATTTGAGTAGCCAACATTGAATGCAAGGTAAACTAGATGGCTTGAAAAATGAATCTAATGCATGTGGAAACCATTAGTAATTTCCAATAGATCTAAGAAAAAGGATTGCTAATTTCCTTGTTGAAGAGGAACACTATGTGGTGGTAAAGATTAAAATACAACAACAAAATTTAGAAAAGAGGTATGAAGGTTATCATTTGGAGGGAAATGGATTTAATAACTATAAAATTAGACTACATATTCCTACAGCTATATATTTAAGAAGAATTGTTATGTATTACATGTCATAACCCCGAAATTTCACAAAAAATTAAAATTTTTCATGTAATATAAAATGTCTACAGTCACAGTTTAATAACTGTTAGCGGCTAGCGGAAAAATGAAACAGTTAACAATATGTAATGATTAATTTCAAACACATAAAAAATAATACCACTTTAATTTTGATATGTTATATATATGACCTGCATTCAGTTGCTTCTAGCTGTACTGATGATATGCTTTTGTCAAGTAGGTGAGAAGCTATGTTCTAAACTAGGGCTTACTTAGCAATTGCTAACTCGGCTGGATTTCTGGTTATTACAAGTTCAACAGGTAATATTTTGAACAAGTAGGAGTTTATTTCTGCGTTAAGTCAAGAAGTACTTATTTAGCATAATAAAAATGCTAGAGCATAAATTGATTAATAGAAAGCAAAGCTACGATGAGGTAAAGTATCTTCCTTTGTTGTTTTTGGATCTAAGTCAGTATTTAAGTTAGTTGTAAAGACCAATATCCTTAACATACTAGTGTCTTTTACCAGCATGAATTCTACTTAAGTTTTTTGTTTTTAATGTTATATACCAAGTTACTTACAGATTCTTCTAATGAGCATAGGGTTCATGATTTAACATAGTAACACTTTTACTGTAGTATGTTTTTACTACTATTGAAACGTCTAATACTCAAAGTACTGTTTATAAGCATGAATATAATCCTATGATCCTCAAGGAAAATTTTACAAATAGATTTCCTATAACTCTTCTTTAGAAGTGATGTATATCAACCTTTTCCTTTGTATACAGTTATAATTGTCTACTTGCACTACTAGTCATCAAGCTATAAATTTCAGTTTCTAGTTTAACACCAAGTCACATGTGTTATTGTAATATTACATTACCATATCGTTACTAATATTACTAAGTAAATTTTTATTTTACCTTAGGTAGTCTTACTACCTTGTAATTACCAAGGTATAATCTAATTATTGATTTGATTTAATTATGAGTTTGGTTCCTTATAAAAACCAAAGAACACTAACTCCAAAGAAGATTTCAAACCATAACACTGTCAACTTTATGCATTGGTAAGAGTTATACTAGGGTAGAAATACTACCTATCATCTTCTTTCATAATGTTGAACTAAAGATAATGACTTCATTAGTTTAGTCCTTACATAAAGCTAGCTCCAAACAATGCTTAAATATCGAAAACAAGGTTTGTATGAAGAGCACTTAGAAGTGCCACCGACTAAAGGTCAATGGTATAGAATTCATTATTGATCACAACATATATACTTTTACAAATGATTGATCTCAATGTTATCAAATGCAAATGATAAGAATTGATTTAATACAAAACCATACTATTAGCTGTATAGAATATATGATTTTACCAAAAGGTCGATTGCAATGTTATCCTACATGACAAATGATAAGATACCTTTAATACAAAACATTATCATTAGTTATAAGGTATATGATTTTTCACCCGACAGTGCAGGTTTGACTATATGGATCGACCCACTTCTGATTAAAAAATTTCGATGGGCATGTGGATGAGTCTCCACCATGCATTGGTCAATTTAAAAACTCACATAGAAACCCTATCCTCTTCATTATCCTCCGAGGGTTTGGCTCTGCATTGTTTGGGTTTCTTCGTGGCCATGAGAGGCTCGCTGGTTCATCGTTTGACAGCTCCATTATGTGTAGTATAGTGCTGCATCAATCATGCCAGTGTTAAAGGATTTGTAGTTTGTAACTTGGTTACTTTCTAGAAGATAATGGAACACCGTGAGAGTGTTTTCTTAACTCTGTCAGTAGTTTTGTGAACTGGACCTAGCGTTACCCTTGTCTATCCTCGTACTTGCTCCATCGTCTGTAAAATCTAGAAATAATAACCTCATTGTCTCTATCACAGGATTGGCACGAGGGTTTCATTGTTTCTTGGTGTAGATAATCGAACTGGTTCAGTCTCCTCCTCGGCTTCAGACTTCTTATTTGTAGGTAAAAGTGTTACCCCACTCTTATCTCTTTCATTGAACTCTAGATACGTTTGTAATATAATGAATACCACTTCTAACTATTGCATTCGGTCTTGTTCTTGTAGATTACAGTTACAGCTTCAAGCATGAAGGAAACCTCTCCAGTGTTGGTTAACTTCGTGGCCATAACGAGTAAGCCCCGGTTTATCGAGGCATCTTCCTGCTTGCAATGGTTATTGGAAGGAGTTACAATTTGAAGGGAATCATGGATTTGGTTCCTTCAATGTTTAAATGCTTAGTTTTTGCTATTACTTAGTTTTGTTTTTTTTTAAACCCTTGCGTGTTGCTGGGTAGCTCCGGCTCCTAAGCTGTGACTTGTATGTAGTTTCTTCAGTTTGTAAAAGTGATTACAGCCTTGCGGTTTGATAATATCATACTCTGGTTTTAAGACAAAAGGGTTTTTCCTCTACTTATGGTTATTAAATGACTCTTGTTTCAATTACTCTGTTTTATTCTAATCGATATTTTAAATGATAATACTATAAAATAGGTTTTTCTTCTTTAATTGTCAGTGAAGTAGTTTACTGTTTAATGATAACATTTATAAATAAATAGTGTTAATATGAAGAATATGGAATAGTCATAATGTAAAATTTATAAATTTTATACTATGAGTTCAGAATATAATAGTTAGGGTTTAATGGAAAAGAAACCCTGGTGTAAATGTATTCTTATATAAGTTATTAATTGGGCACTGTTTCTTATTTGCCTCTGTTTCGCTATTACAGGTGTATTGTTGTTCATTACCCTGTTAATGAAGTATTTAATTAAAAAAAAGTTTATAAAAACATTCTAAAGTTTAAGGATAAGACTGTAGTCAGTCTAATGCACAGTTTAAAGTTTTCCTGTTATTTTAAATCTCAGTTAGCAACGTAACTAGATGCATCCTTTAACTTGTATTTGAATAAGTTAGTCGAAAGGGTTTTGACCCTTAGTTTTTCACAGGTAATAACCTGTCTGTATTTTTTTAAGGTTTTAAAAATGCACAGATATATATATATAACTCTTAGTTATTTCATTTATTATTTATAATACATTTATTTTTATTTACTACTCTGTAATTTGTAATTATTTAGAGCTCTGTAGAGAAAAGAATGTTAACTCTGAACTCTATTTATTTTACATAATAAAGGGTTTATAAATGAAACCCTAATCTGGTTTTTAATGAGTAAGAGTTTAAGATTAATTTTATATTTTCTAGAACTATTTAGTTATTAACTTGTATACATATTTTCTTGAATAGTAGTTATTATTTTCTGTAAACGTATATTTCTTAACAGTATACTAATACTGTGGTACTAAAGTATATTACTATTTCTTTCACCTATATTTTCATCTAGATAGACTAAATTAAACAGTAAATAAGAATAAACTACAACACTACTTTTCATTGTACTGTAAACATTGAAATAAATTCTATTTTCATTTACTTATAGATGTAAATCATATTTACTATTCTTATTCCATTACAAAAAAAATTATTTCATATACCTTAAACAATCTAACTGTGCTAGAGTACGACCTATAACCAGGTGTGGAAAAACACAGCTTAGAAATTTAATTCCTTTCTATTTCATTATTCTCCTAAATCATTTTCATTTGCATCAACTATCCAACAAGAATACTAAATCTAACATTTCACAAACTCAGAACTTATAATCATTCATGTTGTAGATAAACTAAAATTTATTTAACTAAGACAATAAAATAAAATAACATAGAACCTGTTGAGGACAAGACGACAACAGCTTTAGGAGGTTGTTCCTCCCTACCAATCTCCTCGAGAGCGCTCAAACAACGCTTCCTCAGGACGCTCGAGCATGTTCCTGGTCTTCTTGGCTGAGAACTGGGTGGAGTATGCAACTGTAGAACCCTATGTCTCCTGACTATTTCAATACCTCAGTAACAACAATCTGCTCTTAGCAATATGATCTTCATCTTAAAAGCTGCAACAAGATCAATCAGCAGTTATCCCCTCAAACACTTTCCAATTTCCCTTCCATTGAATTTCTCTGAATTAACTTCATTCACCCTGAATGATCACTTCTCTAGAATGAGCAACCTTAGCTCTCTTCAATGGGAATTTTTATAAAGATGCCTAGGTCTTCTGGGTCAGTTTTCATTAATTGAGCCACCTGCTCTGATTCCACTTTCTTGGGGAATCATGACCACAAATGTAGAGAGGTTGCCACCTGCAACAGTTCGAAGTGGTTTGAGGATGCTAACACATGTCAGTTTGCTCTCCACCCAGTCTCCTCCACCAATTTGACCAGTAAACACTCTTTTAATAGCTCTCCTAAGTTGTTGTCTCCTCATTTATTTATTTATAAATAAAACATTCAGAATTTACATTAAATATCCTTGACCCCACTAGGTCATCAATTACAACTTAACATAAAATTTAACATATTGTTCCTCAATAATATAAAACTGTTTTTATTTTTTTTGCAAAATTGGGGCATGTGACATTACATCTGTAAAATTACATATTCCAGCCATCCAAGATACCATAAAATGATTGCTACAACAAGGAAGCAATATTTTTGGATGGGAATGAAGAAATGTATTATTTAGTATATTTCTAGGTGTATGGAATGTTGTCAATATAAGGATGAGAATCAACATGAAGCAAGTCTATCGTAGACTTATCCAATTCTAGAATGGAAATGAGAAGTGGTAACCATCATGGTTGTGGTGGATAGATTATATAAGGTAGTACGTTTATTATATTAATATATACTCACAAGGCTTATGATATAGCTAAAACTTTCATGAAGGAAATATTAAAACTGCATGGATTACCCAAAGCAATTGTATCTGATTGGGATACAAAGTTTACATCTAAGTTTTGGAAAGTTCATTTTTCAAATTTGTGTACATAGCTAAATTATAGTACTTACTACCATCCACAGACATATGGAAAAATATAAATAGTAAATCAAGTGATTGAAGACATGCTTCGCATGTATGTGATGGACAAACCATCAAAATGGGAATATTATCTACTTGGTAGAGTTTTCATGTAACAATGGAAATCAAGAATCATTGAGGATGAGTCCATTAGAAGTTTTTTATGGAATAAGGTGTAGGACACTAGTGAGTTCAGATAATCTAATGAACAAAATTGTGCATGGGACAAAAATACTTAAGAAAAGAGAAAAAGGAGTTGC
This sequence comes from Pseudotsuga menziesii, assembly GCA_001517045.1. Classification (NCBI taxonomy): domain Eukaryota; kingdom Viridiplantae; phylum Streptophyta; class Pinopsida; order Pinales; family Pinaceae; genus Pseudotsuga; species Pseudotsuga menziesii. The sequence continues at coordinate 116,245 of LPNX010158235.1, read as the reverse complement.
AAATATTGGGCAAACTTTGAAGGAAGCCCAAGACAAATAGAAACTTTAAGGAGAACAATAGAGTGCATGAGTAATTTAATGTTGGGGATCATATTTACCTCAGATTGGGGCCAAGGAAGAGTTCCTTAAATCTTAGAAATTGTTCCAAGTTGTTAACAAGATATCATGGGCCATTTGAAGTGCTTGAGAGGTTAGGGTCAATTGCATATAGAATTTCATTACCTATTAACACTAGATATCATAATGTTTTCCATGTTTCCTTGCTTAAGAAATGTGTGCATGACCCTAACCATGTGATTGATTAAAATGTGATTCAGGTGGAACCCGAGGGAAAGTTCAAAATAGATCCACTATGCATCCTTAAAATGAAATTAATATTTCTCTAAAATCAATACATTGGATAGGTAAAGGTGTAGTGGAGTAACTTTGGTCCTAATGAGGCTACCTGATGTTAAGTTTTCTATGTTTCCATAGCTTAATTCCTAAATTGATAAGCATCTAATACATTTTCACAATAAAAACATAAAGAGGGTCACTGACAGAAACACAATCACAAGGTACAAAACAATTTACCCTAGGAAAACCTAAAGGGAAAACCCCACAAACACTTACTCAATATATATTACTAGTATGCAATGAACAAAGAACAAGGGCTCATAGAAAGAGAGAGAGAGACCAAACCCCAAGCATAAGAGCCAAAACACCAAAGACACTAGTCCTCCTCCTTCTTTGTCCCTCCTTCTTTCTCTCTCTTGCGCAATACAAGTTTGTGTGAGTGTGTATAAATGAGGGAGTGTGGCTCCCTATTTATATTGATCTTCCCAAAAGACATTTTCCCTAACTGGGTCGACCTGTCTAATTAACAGGGTCGATCTACCTAGGAAATCCCACAATAATAAATATATTATTCTTTTCTAGGTGTTATTTGACCCGACTTACAACTGAGGATTTACCTCATGACCTTTTACATCAATAACATCTCCCGAAGGAGGAATAATAATAATGTAAGTACAAGTAGAATATTCTTTGAAGTTACATTATTTCAACACTCCCCCTTAACAATAAGGGTACTCTACTGGCAGCAACAACAACTGGTGTGTCTCTACACAACATCATCAGAAGGAGAGAGGAGGCATCATCAACATCATCTTTTGGAACATCGTCTGGTACATCTATAGATCATAGAAAGTTTTGAACAACATCATCATCGTCATCACGGAGCTAGAGTATCAACATCTTCAGTACAAAGCTGAAGTATGATCTTTAGTACAGAGCTAAAGTATCATCACCAACATCTTCAGTACATATTTGAAGTATCATCATCTGTAGCATGGAACTAGGGCATCAACATCTACAACATGGAACCGAAACATCATCAGCAACATGAAGCTAGAGAATCATCATATGTAGCTTGGAACTGGAGCATCATCTACGACATGGATATGGAGCATCATCATCATCTACTGGAACATCATCATATGCAACATGGAACTGAATCATCATCTACAAAATGAGACTGGTGCATCATCATCTACATCATGGAAAATCATCATCTGCATAAAAGTTGATACATCCCTAACAACAACAGCACAAAGCTAGCTTATTAACATAAATCTAGAATAACAAAAACAATGACAACACGAGGCTGGATCATCAGCATAAAGTTGGAATAACAACATGTGATAGGCATAACAACATCATTATCAACATCTTAAGGTTGGATTAGCATCATCTATGGTAGGTATAACAACAACCAACATGATCCTTCCTTTTGGAATTATGGGATCATGGAAAACACATATTTGGTACTCAGATAATCCTTCCTTTCAGAATTATGGGATCAAGTATTTGTGGAGATACCAATACTAATCACAGTGAACACATACATACACAGGACAATCCTTCCTTTCATAATTACAGGATCGAGTCCACTAATGAAATCCTGGATGATCCTTCCTTTTGGAATTACGGGATCGATTCCATCACTAACATCCTGGATGATCCTTCCTTTCGAAATTACAAGATCAAGACCTCTACTAACATTATGGATAACCCTTCCTTTCGGAATTACCAGATCAAGTCCACTACCAACATTCTGGACAATCCTTCCTTTTGGAATTACGGAATCAAGTCCATCACTCATCAGTGTTTAAGACAATACTTTCATTAGGAACTATGGGATCAAGTCTAAGGGTGATTAATTGTTCCACGTCAACATTTAAGATGATCCTTCCTTTCGAAATTATGGGATCAAGTATAAGGATTATTAGTCCTAACACATCAACAATTAAGGCAATCCTTCCTTTTGGAATTAAGAGATCAAGTCTAAGGATGATTGGTCCTTCCACGTCAACATTTGAGGAAATCCTTTCTTTCAAAATTATAGGATCACATCCAAGGATGATTAGTCCTTGCACATCAACAGTTAAGATGATCCTTCCTTTCAAAATTGTAGGATCAAGTCTAAGGATGATCAGTCCTTCCACATCAACATTTAAGACGATCCTTCCTTTCAGAATTACGAGATCAATTCTAAGGCTGATTAAGCCTTGCACATCAACATTTATTACAATACTTCCTTTTGAAATTACGGGATCAATTCTAAGGATGATTAATCCTTCCACATCAACATTTAAGGATGATTAAAGAAGAACCTCATAATGTTAGTCTTGCATTGGAAGTTGATGGTGTAAATTTATTTGGAGAGCGCACGTATATTTACTCATTGTGTCATATTTTTGTTATAAACAATAACCGTCCTCCTTGGATGTCAATAAAGAGGGAGCCTGCAATGTTGGAAATATTGTTCTAGGTATTTTTCTAGATTAATGTTTTGAACATAAAAATTCATTTGTATTATCCATTGCATAGTTTCTTGTTTGTGTGTGTGTGTACAAGGTATTAATCATGTATATTTTTTATCAATTAAGTGCATTCCTAGTTAAAGATATGAATATATATATTGAGTCTCTTATTGACAAACTTCTTAAGTTATGCTTTGGCATCCCTATGTAGGATATCTCTAGACCAATAGGGAAAAAAATTTTCATTTCCATGGAATACTTGCATGGATAATTCAAGATGCCCCGTGGCTAACACATTTTTGTGGTATGTAATGGACCATTGCACTTTAATAGTATATAGTTTTATGAAAATATCATGCATGTTTTTTAAATAATTTCTTGGTATATAACTAATTATACTAACATTAATCCTTATATTCCAGGTCTTCAAACAAAGGGTGAATATGAATGTCTAGTTTGTGGTCCTAGGGTGATATCTCATAGTTCACGAAGTTAGGAAAGAAGGTGTTTGATGAGTATAGGCACTTCCTTCCTAAGTACCATAGGTATCAAACTACCTAAAACATCTTTTCAATGGGAAAGAAGAGACTAGAACTCAACAATGAAGAATGGTACCTCAAATATGGAAGTTGAATATAATATAAATTGTCAAGGTAAGCAATTCTTCAATGTATCATATGTAATGTTATATAATTTCTTATTTTTTAATTATTTTTACCATATATAATCATCATGGTTATAATTTAATTTATGTTTCATAAAGGTCATCAAGCCATTAACGGGACTCCATGAGGAATGAAAAGTTACTCCATCCAATTTAATAGGTTTCCCTACTATGAGTACCTACAAATAGCTCAATTGTTGAAGAAGAATGTACAAGGAACATTATGGATATTCCCAAATGAAAGAAGTAACCAAGAAAAAATCATCAAAGTTTGTAGTGGCATTCAAGAAGCCAAATATCCAATGCAAAATTTGATTCATTCTATTAGTGATGGATAACCAAAAAATCTTCCATGGTTATTTACAGAGTATGAAAGCAATGTTGCAGTAGAGGCCATTCAAAAATTAAATTTCCCACTTGATTTTATTCAAACATAAATAATATCTTAACGAAGGAGGTTGAATTTGTGTAAAAACTCATGACTAGCATACCTCTATTAAGATAATTATTATGGCATATTGACATGTGTTTTACTTGCAATGTATACTTTCTTTTCTTGAAACATGTGATTTGTGTGCATCATGTGTAGGTGGTTCTCATCTAAAGAAATCCATAAAGAATATATAAAGTATTGGAGTAGAGAAATTGATCAACTAATGTGTCAAATGCAAGAGAATCCAACTCCAACCTTTTTCAATGCACAAGAGCACTATCTCATACACCAAGTTGAGGAGATTGAAATGTGTCAACATGTACTCACAAGGTCAATGTGGATGGTGGAGAGGCACTTGAAGTCATTGAAGGCTTTTGTTACACAAAAAGCACATCCCAAGGGTTATATTGTGGAGAGTTATATGCTATATCAATCCTTGGTGTAAATTAGTGAGTATCTTCCTAAATTAGGAGAAAAATCAATGTTTGTCAAATTTGGGATGTCAACTCCATCAACAAATTTGAAGGGGAGATCATGTTGGGGAAAGGTAGAATGAAAGTGAAAGGTAATTAGATGCTATAGTTTTATACTAATTTTTATTATTATTTTTTGTCAATATTAATATTTGCTTAACTTTTATTGATCCATCATTTATTAATGTTAACCATGGTACATAATTGTGATTTCTTCATACAATTGATTAGGAGTGGGATGCAGTACATTTATACATTGTACTTGACTAGATGAAGGTAGGGATAGAATGATATGAAGAATTTTATGGTATTTTATCATGGGAAGGGGTGGATACATTGGTTAAAGGAGATCGTCATAAGGAAGATGTCAATATTACACAAAGAGAAATTGAGTTAGCATATGGTTTAAAATATAAACAAGCAAGCATATTCACCACATTTTTTCAATTATTTTTTGATATATTAATATATGTGGTTAGTTTTTTCCTTAAAAGATTAACTTATAAGTCTAAATATGTTTATTAACTGACAATGTATCTTTAACATGTCATACATGTTGTCAAATCTCTCTATCTCATTCGGTCAAGGAGTGGGTATCGTCAACAAGACGACCTGGGTTCAAACCCCTTAGTGGTGAGATAGTTGGGACGAGACACCCAAAAATCTATCCATGTTAAGGGTTGGTGTGGCCCAAGATGGGTGTGGTCCCTGAGTGATTTTGACGACTTATATTCCCCTCGGTTGTGGCATCTCATCCAATGGTGTAAATGCACTGGCCCCGAGTGACGAAAAATTCTTAACAAAAAACATGTCAGACATGTTAAAAAACACCAAAGGGTATGTGGTGCAATGGCCATAAATTTCATATCAAAAGCAAGGATGATAAGATGAGAAGTAATAGTGGGATAACGATAGTCTTTCAAGTCACTAATGTTTCCTATAGAGGTGTCAGGCATCCAAAAGTATCTAAAAATAGATACTATGGGTATTTGGATGATATATTTCAATATGACTTTAAATCCTTTAAATGAGTTCTCTTGAACGTCAATTAGTACAAGTTATGGATGAATGAACGAGATCCTAAAAGAACTGTTATTGAGTATTCTAATGGATTTACCATGGTTAATATAAAGAGTGCATATCTAGGTATAAAACCCTATGTCCTTCTAAGTCAATGTGAGAAGGTCTTTTATTCATAGGTTTTAGGTAAAGTAGGTTGGTCATATGTTTTATATATGATCCAAGAGGAAATCATGTAAAGTATATTGTACTAGAAGAAGATGGTATTAAGGAAGAAGATGTGTCATATGAATAATTCAAATAAGTTGAGACATATGTAAATGGAAATGTTCTTGATGATAATATCAATGATGTTGTTATAAGCAGTGGTATTGATGATGAAGTTGCTATGATCAATCCTTTCGAATTCAAGTCTAAACTTGATGATACATATGTGGATTTGGATGAAGAAGAATATAAATGATATTAAATTGTTAAAATGTAGGAGGTATGGAGAATTGAGAGTGATGTGAGGGATGCAAGGTTCAAATGAGCTTATGCTTTCACATAGTTGGCCCCTTTTAATAGAAAATAAATTATTCTCGAAACCAAGAGAAGCTCCTACTTAGTAATTGGGTCATCTATGGCCAATGACAGGATGATCAAGGTCAACTAGGTAGTTGTAAATTCAATTGGGTAGTATTAAGTTAATTTAGAGTTAATTAGGGTACAATTGGGTCAACTAGGGGTACCCAACCTCCTAATAACAATACATTGTCGACACTATATTTCCGTTAATATCACTAGAGTTATGTATTAATTCTCATAATTGTAAGATAAATTTGGTATTTCTCTTCATCCACCCATAGCACCATATTTTCCACATCCTTGCCCATTAGTCACGCTAATGTTGTTGATATTATTCTCTTGAACTTTAAACTATGCCTTCTCATATCACTGTTCCAAGGATTGTAGATATGTTTAGTTCTACATATTGTGTGTGTTGGACCTATCAAATTCATAGTATACTATAATGGGAGCACACACACACAATTGGTTGTGAATATCTGGGTCGACCAAGTCATATCTATTGTTTACCATCTACAGTTTGGAGCTTCGGTGATCTAAACACCAACAACCTCAAAGCATTGCGACCACCATTCATGTCTATGCCAGTCTCCTCGATGGGTCACCCTCTCTTTCTTTTCTATACCTCACAGTGATAAAAAGTGTTATCTTGAATGTCGTCTTCAATAGCTCTCCCCCCCCCACCCCCCCAACAAACCATAATTGACTACATTGGCTCAATACTCACTTGGATGAAGGAAATAGCAAAGGTACAAGGTGACAACAAAAATAAATGGTAAAAAATTTACTCATCTTAGTTAATTGCTTGGTTTTTATTAAAAAAAATAATCTAGCCATCATTTACCCTAACCAGTAACTCTTTCCTTAACATATGTATTTAGACTAGTCAATATATACACGTTGGGTTGTGGATATAATGAATAGGGGATATGGATGGAAACCTTGGGACCTAGCTAGTATTTACCCTAGAAAATGATTTTATCTACCAAAAGAACAATTTTTTTATCTGCGAGTACTCCAATAACATTGTAACTTTTTCCACAACATATCTATTTACCCTAGTCCATATATACCTGTCAGGCTAGGGATACAAATTGGGAATATGAGTTGGGGATATGAATTGGTGCCATGAATGGAATCCTTGGGAACTAAATATTAAATCCTTAAAATAACAAAATTTCTTGATATTAATGATGTTTGGTTGTATGAGGGAAACATTACACGTGATTGATTATCTAGAACCACGATTTGTATTTATTGTTCCAACTAGCTTTGGCATGGTTCTTGATTAGGGACATGCCTATCTCCTTGAATATCCCAATATTGAATCCCTTCTTCCTCTTATTCAAAGTTTAAGTTTCTATTCACTCTTCCATGTCTTTTAGGAAACATTACGTTTTATTCATGTGTGATTCATGTCTTTCCCTTTACCTCAAGAGGTCCTTAACTATGGGTGCGTTTATATACAACCCACAATGCTTTTAATTGAGAGGGTTGATAATATTTTACTCATACACTACATGATTTTCTTTTAACTTTATAATTTAGGTCCATATCATTTTTTTGTTGAAGGTAACGAGATCAATCTTGATAGGGAAAACCCCCTTTTTCAATGGTGTTGAAGTCTGTAGGTCCATGGTTGTCAACTATTTACTAAATTAGACAATTATGATGTGCATATTTTCTATAATCAACACATATAAAAATTCATAATAGGTGTGAATGGTTAGTTACAAACACTCATCATCATTTACCCCCCATAATAGTCACTTTGTCACAATACTAGGTACACATACAACCTCTATATATATGTTTTTTAAAAGGATGCGTATATTTAACACATAGTACATGTAACAGTTTATCCTATAACAAGTTCATGTGACATTTTATCCTTTTTATATAGCTATCTATTACCCATTATTTCATAATAATCCCTTATGTGTAACTCTGCTTCATATGAAATAACTCTATATTAAACATCTTCCAATTCTAAAGGCGGGTGTCACATGACTTTGTTGAAATTACTCAAATAACTAAGAGGTGGGGTGAATCAGTTATTTCTAAATATTAAAATATTTTTCAATATTTAGATCATTATTACAGATTACATATTTAGTTATGATATTGCAGCAAGTCTAATAACTAAGATGATAATTATCAATCACACACATATGATAGAAACAAACAAATATTCACTTTATTTGAGCACCTACTCAAATGAGGCTGCAACCTGTGTTTTACATAGTCCTTGTGAAGAGCACCAACTCTCATATTTTTCTAGCATCAACTAGAATCATATTCTCCAGATACAACTAAGTGAAAGAACCAACTTCCACTTGTACAGGATTCAACATGTACAGAGAAGATAACATGATTTTCATAGCACCACCCTTCCACCTTTGTTTCTTAGATTTCAATGTGTTCAGTACAAATTGTAGAAAAATAGATATAACATTGCATACCAACTCTATTCTAATCTTCTTCTGGATTTATTCACCTTGCCTCCCCTCATTATCTTCGTTCTAAAGATTCAAAGTCCTCTGTCGTTCTACGATTCTCACTTTACCGATGATCCATGCATCAGCTTCTCTATCTGCCAAGAGTGGACCAATCCATTCATCGCGCACATCCTTTTATACATCTCTATCCTTAAATCCTTTACTTGTTCATATGCATGAGGGTCCATTTCCATAACTGATCAACCTGTTCAATGCATTGTGACAGACAAGAAGCCCAATCGTTGAGTAATCATGAATTTCTGCAACGCATCTTCGCCTTTGGCTTCTTTCGCACTTGTAGTTTTCTGCAACAAAACATATTTTTGGCACTACTGGTTCCGCGGTACAGGTTCTGCACCATTGATATTCTTCGGGCTCTTTGTGACCGTTGATCTACTGAGTCAATCGGATATCGGATATGTTATTTTTCTTGATATCATTTCATGATTTCTGCTTTTCACCTTTCGTGCATCCTTTTCTGCATAGTCAATCTGCACCGTTGATTTCTTATACAAGATTTATGGAATGTTGATCTTAGATCTGGTGGGGTATGCAGATCCCAGGTATTCAACATTTTGTTAAATGGCTTCCATTCTTCCCGCTTTCCGACTTTCTCTTACAAAACTTTTTCTGCATCGTTTATTTAGTGTGCACCCTTTCTCGGTCGGCGGTCTTAAATCTGGTGCGTGATGCGGATCCTAGGTGTTCAACATTTTGTTAAAAAACTTCTATAATTTCAGCTTTCATCACACTCCCTTTCGATGTAGCATTTCTGCCATCACCTTTTTTGCATGCAGAAATGAGAATTCGGGAAGCTCACTTCCCCAACTTTCGAACTTCAGATTCATGCACTTCCACACTTACAGCATCCGGCTTCTGCACTTCCACACTTCATGATTGGAAAACCCAAATTCCACCCTTAGTCCTTTTCTGTTCTCCTTCTTTCTATTTTCCAACTTCGAAAATCGGAATCTAACTTTTCTTATTCTTGAACTTTTGGATTTCCGCCTTTCCACTCCCGTACTGCAACACTCCACAAGCCATGAATTCTTTTGATTCCTCTGCTCATCTGGATCATGCTTGGAACAATGTTGTTCCATCAGCCATGGATACTTCTGAGTCCCCTATTCATTTGGATCATGCTTGGAACAATGTTTCCTTTAATGACAACCATATCACACTCTAATCTGTTTTCCATAAAATCCTCCAATAGTCTCCCCCTAACTGCAAAACCTCCAACAAACTTTTAATCATATAAAAAATTAATTATTTCATATATACTAATTAGTTGAATTTTTAATATATTATATGACTCATCCCCTGAAATTTTAATAATGGCATGCTCTCTTGTCAAACATGGATATTTATCCAAATAACTAGTATATAGATTTAACATTTCCCCTTTTAGGCTACGATGCCCTAATCAACATGTCAATGGTTGGTTAAATCTTTGATATCAATAACAATGTTTGTATCACAAAAGAGCCAATCAAATAGAAGTGGTTGGAACTCTATATAAACACTTGGAATAAGACCATTGAAATCCAATAGATTACAAATCAATTCTAAGGATCAGCCTACTTCTAAACTCAGTAGCAATTATTCAACCCTACCATTAATAAAATGATTCTTAATCCTAGTTAATTGAATGACTTCCCTCCAAATAGCATTGACAAATTTTAATTTTATGGACTAGAATGTTACCTTTTTATATTAAAAAACCAAAGTACATATCAAACCACCACAAAAAAAAAATGTGTTTTAAACCAAACAATTCATCCCAACTAACTACCATAGTCGTGCCAATCAATAGAGGAACTTAATTTTTATATGAAGTTGAGGTGTTGGGTACACATGCAACCATGTTTTTCCTAACATGCAACATAGGAAAGTGCATGCACACGTGTTTTTTTTCCTTGCAACAACTTGCTAAGGGTCATTTTGTTGGATTCTTTTGCAAGTTATCTTTCAGCTGGCATGTTACGAATTGACGAGTTGGTAGTGCATCGAACAACAAAATATGGATTGAAGTAACATTTTATTTGCATGAAGATGCATTAGTATTTTGAGGAGGTGTGGGAGGGTTGAACCTAGGTGCATCTCCTCCATAGAGGATTATTTTCAACGATTACTTGTAGAATATGTAAGAAAAGGTGTTTCATCTTAGTTGTAGTCCATAAAGGGTAATTTTTAAAGGCCACTAGTTAGTAGTCCACACAACAATGGAAACCTGCATAAGCTATACTAGTAACAAATTGTATGCAGTTGGCAACACCTAGAGGTTATTAGACTAAAACAAACTGTTAATATCATAGGTGTTCATTTTTTCTTTGTATTGATTTTTATCAAAACCATTTTATTTGCACATTCTCTAAAGATGCCATCCATTTCTTCAAAAAAAATTGTTGACATGTTACTTTTTCATATGTTAACAACAATGTAATTAGTGTAAATTATGGACTACCTAATATGATAAATAGATTTTGTTTCATGTGAGATAAGGGCCTTCCTGAAAAATCATGCTCGTCGTATTTTGTTTGGAATTTTATCATCTGTAATGATAAGGGCCATACTTCAAATTGGTGTTTTATAACCTTTACTAGCCATAGAAAGACACAACCCTCATTCTATGGATTATGGGAATATAGGCCCACATAGAGATGAAAATAATTATTATTTTTTAAACATGCACGGGACATCGTCGTCCTTTTGACAACAATATTGATGCTGGGTTTAGCAATCAACATAAGCCTTTCATCAAACTTTAAACTTGTTTCATCCTTACATCAATCCTTCCAAGTGATTTTCCAAAAACATTATTCCTAATTTCTATAGAAATTTCATCAGATCTCACACATTTTTAGTTGGACTTCCAAGGGAATGCCGAAGGAATTCTTGTCAAAAGTGTGATGGCCTTTCCAAAAATGTCTAGTTAGACTTGCAACGTCTTTGGACAATCATAAAAAAGAATTACGTCAATATTTTGTCTCTTGAGGAGTCCCTATTATGACTAAGATTCATCAGTAATGTGATGCTTGTTTGGTGAAGTGATGTGAAATTTTTATTTCTACTGCTAGACACTTAGTAGGCTAGTTTGATCGAACTTATAACCATAAGTTGTGTTAGACATGCAACCCAATTTGTCACACAAAAAAATTCCTAAATATTTCATCAAAATTGCAATATATGTTCAAAAAAATATCATCACTAAAATATCGGACTCCGTACCCAAATGTAGAAGTAGCTCTAAAAAAGACTATCAATAGTATGCAACCCATATATTAGACAAAGCAAAAACTGAAGTTTCTAAATTGGAGGACTATCAAGTCATGCAAGAATTTAGTGATGTGTTTGTTCCAAGAGTTGTACCAATGTCCAAGACACCTTAGAGCATGACCCTAGAATTGTTAGAGACAAAAACGCAATTACAATAGTTTTTCAAAATGAAATACATTCGATCAAGTGTGTCTCCAGAGGAGAAAAAATCCCATTTGTGAAAAAGAATGTTGGAAGTTCTCTCGAGTTGTGTGTTGATTACAAGTAGTTGAATAAGGTTATAGTGAAGAACGGGTACCCTCTACCTTGAATTGATCACCTCTTTGATCAAATGAGCGAAGCAAAGGTATTTTCAATATTGATCTAGGGTCTAGCTACCAACAGGTTAAAATAAAGGGAGAATACATCGAAAAGACAAGATTTAGAGCAAGGTATGGACATTATAAATTTGTGGTGTTGCCATTCTGTCTCACTAATACACTAGCTACATTCATATGTCTCATGAATAATGTTTTCAGCAAGTACTTGTATAAGTTTGTGCTTGTTTTTCAAGATGACATTATTTTTTATTCTAAGAAAGAAGAGGAGCATGAAGAACATTTGAAAATGGTTTTGCATGCGCTAAGACAGAATAAGTTGTAAGCAGTCCTAAGCAAATGTAATTTATATTAAATTCATTTGGGGTCACATTATTTCAGTGGAAGTAGTATCTATGGAACCAAAAATTATTGAGGCCATTATGAATTGTCCAACCCCAAAGAACGTGATAGATGTGAGATCTTTTATGGGTCTTTCTCTTTATTATAGGATATCCCTTGATGGGCTCTTTGAGGTTTCACACCACGTTACTTCTTTGCAAAAAAAGGGAATGAAATTTGAGTGGACACAAGGATGTGAAGAAAGGTACCAGTTGTTGAAGAAACTTCTTACTAGTGCTCCAAATCTCAAAATTGTAAATATAAAAAGGGATTTTTGGTGTGTATTGATGCATGTAAACAAGGAATTGGAGTTCTTATGTAGGACAATCATGTGGTATGTTATGAGTCAACAAAGTTGAAATAACATGAATGGAATTATGTTAAACCTGATTTATAGCTTGTTGCATTCATTATTTGATGGGTGAAAACTTTGAGCTTAGAATTGACTAGTGTGGTTTGAATTATTTATTTGAGTAGCCAACATTAAATGCAAGGTAAACTAGATGGCTTGAAAAATGAATCTAATGCATGTGGCAATCATTAGTAATTTCCAAATAGATCTAAGAAAAAGGATTGCTAATTTCCTTGTTGAAGAGGAACACTATGTGGTGGTAAAGATTAAAATACAACAAAATTTAGAAAAGAGGTATGAAGGTTATCATTTGGAGGGAGATGGATTTATTAACTATAAAATTAGATTACATGTTCCTACTGCTATATATGTAAGAAGAATTGTTATGTATTACAACTGTAAAATGACATATTCTTGCCATCCAAGATACCATAAAATGATTGCTACAACAAGGAAGCAATATTTTTGGATGGGAATGAATAAATATATTATTGAGTATATTTCTAGGTGTATGGAATGTTGTCAATAGAAGGATGAGCATCAACATGAAGCAAGTCTATTGTATCCTTATCCAATTCTAGAATGGAAATGAGAAGTGGTAACCATCATGGTTGTGGTGGATAGATTATATAAGGTAGTATGTTTATTATAGTAAAATATACTTATAAGGCTTATGATATAGCTAAACAATTCATGAAGGAAATATTCAAATTGCATGGGTTACCCAAAGCAATTGTATCCGATTGGGATACAAAGTTTACATCTAAGTTTTGGAAAGTTCATTTTGCAAATCTGCGTACATAGCTAAATTATAGTACTTCCTACCATCCACAGACATATGGAAAAATATAAATAGTAAATCAAGTGATTGAAGACATGCTTCGCATGTATGTGATGGAAAAACCATCAAAATGGGAAGATTATCCACTTGGTAGAGTTTTCATGTAACAATGGAAATCAAGAATCATTGAAGATGAGTCCATTAGAATTTTTGTATGGAATAAGGTGTAGGACACTAGTGATTTCAGATAATCTAGTGAAACAAATTGTGCATGGGCCAAAAATACGTAAGAAAATAGAAAAAGGAGTTGAAAATATTGGGAAAATTTGAAGGAAACCCAAGACAAATAGAAAATTTAAGTAGAACAATAGAGTGCATGAGTAATTTAATGTTGGGGATCATGTTTACCTCAGACTGAGGCCAAGGGAGAGTTCCTTAAATCTTGGAAGTTGTTCCAAGTTGTCAACAAGATATCATGGGCCATTTGAAGTGCTTGAGAGGATAGGGTCAATTGCATATAGAATTCCATTACCTATTAACACTAGATATCATAATGTTTTCCATGTTTCCTTGCTTAATAAATATGTGCATGATCCTAACCATGTGATTGATTAAAATGTGATTCAGGTGGAATGTGAGGAAAAGTTCAAAATAGATCCACTATGCATCCTTAACATGAAATTAATATTGCTCTAAAATCAATACATTGGATAGGTAAAGGTGTAGTGGAATAAATTTGGTCCTAATGAGGCTACATGATGTTAAGTTTTCTATGTTTCCATAGCTTAATTCCTAAATTGATAAGCATTTAACACATTTTCACAATAACAACATAAAGAGGGTCACTGAAAGAAACAAAATCACAACGTACAAAAAAATTTACCCTAGGAAACCCTAAAGGGAAAACCCCACAAAAAATTCCTCAATATAGATTACTAGTATGCAATGACCAAAGAACAAGGTCTCATAGAGAGAGAGAGAGAGAGAGAGAGCAAACACCAAGCATAAGAGCCAAAACACCAAAGACACTAGTCCTCCTCCTTCTTTCGCTCTCTTACACAATACAAGTTTGTGTGAGTGTGTACAAATGAGGGAGTGTGCCTCCCTATTTATACTGATCTTCCCAAAAGACATTTTCCCTAACTGGGTCGACCCATCTAACTAACAGGGTTGACCTACCTAGGAAATCCCACAATAATAAATATATTATTCTTTTCTAGGTGTTATTTGACACGACTTACAACTGAGGGTTTACCTCATGACCGTTTACATCAATAACATCTCCCGAAGGAGGAATAATAATAATGTAAGTACAAGTAGAATATTCTTTGAAGTTACATTCTTTCAACACTCCCCCTTAACAATAAGGGTATTCTACTTACAGTAACAACAACCGGTGTGTCTCTACACAACATAATCGGAAGGAGAGAGGAGGCATAATCAACATCATCTTTTGGAACATTGTCTAGTACATCTATAGATCATCGAAATTTTTGAACAACATCATCATATTCATCACGGAGCTAGAGTATCAATATATTCAGTACAAATCTGAAGTATCATCTTCAATACAGAGCTAAAGTATCATCACCAACATCTTTAGTACAAATTTGAAGTATCATCATCTGCAGCATGGAACTAGGGCATCAACATCTGCAGCATGGAACCAGAACATCATCAGCAACATGAAGCTGGAGAATCATCATATGTAGCTTGGAACTGGAGCATCGTCTACAACATGGATCTGGAGCATCATCATCATCTACTGGAACATCATCATATGCAACATGGAACTAAATCGTCATCTACAACATGAGACTGGTGCATCATCATCTACATCACGGAACATCATCATCTGCATAAAAATTGATACATCCCTAAGATCAACAGCACAAACCTGCATCATCAGCATAAAGCTAGAATAACAAAAACAACGACAACACGAGGCTAGATCATCAGCATAAAGTTGGAATAACAGCATGTGACAGGCATAACAACATCATTATCAACATATTAAGGCTAGAGTAGCATCATCTATGGTAGGTTTAACAACAACCAACATGATCCTTCCTTTTGGAATTATGGGATCATGGACAACAAATATTTGGTACTCAGATAATCCTTCCTTTTAGACTTATGGGATCAAGTATATGTGGAGATACCAATACTAATCACAGTGAACACATACATACACAGGACAATCCTTCCTTTCATAATTACAAGATCAAGTCCACTAATGAATCCTAGACGATCCTTCCTTTTGGAATTATGGGATCTATTCCATCACTAACATCCTGGACGATCCTTCCTTTCAGAATTATAGGATCAAGTCCTCTACTAACATTCTAGATAATCCTTCCTTTTCGAAATTACAAGATCAAGTCCACTACCAACATTCTGGACAATCCTTCCTTTCCGAATTACAAGATCAATTCCATTACTCATCAGTGTTTAAGACAATCCTTTCATTAGGAACTATGGGATCAATTCTAAGGGTGATTAATCGTTCCACATCAACATTTAAGATTATCCTTCCTTTCAAAATTAAGGGATCAAGTATAAGGATGATTATTCCTTCCACATCAACAATTAAGTTGATCCTTCCTTTTGGTATTAAGAGATCAAGTCTAAGGATGATTAGTCCTTCCACGTCAACATTTGAGGCAATCCTTTCTTTCGAAATTATAGGATCAAGTCTAAGGATGATTAGTCCTTGCACATCAACAGTTAAGATGATCCTTCCTTTCGAAATTGTAGGATCAAGTCTAAGGATGATCAATCCATCCACATCAACATTTAAGATGATCCTTCCTTTTAGAATTATGGGATCAATTGTAAGTATGATTAATCCTTGCACATCAACATTTAAGACGATAGTTCCTTTTAAAATTACGGGATCAAGTCTAAGGATGATTAATCCTTCCACATCAACATTTAAGTCAATCCTTCCTTTCTAAATTATGAGATCAAGTCTAAGATGATCAATCCCAACATAAACATCTTAGACAATCCTTCCTTTTTCAATTACGGGATCAAGTCCATAAAGATCAACATTTAATACGATCCTTCCTTTCGGAATTATGGCATGTCTAAGTATGATCAATCCCGACATCAACATCTGAGATGATAATTCCTTTCAAAATTATAGGATCAAGTCCATCAAGATCAGTATTTAAGATGGTCCTTCGTCTAGAATTGCGTGATCAAGTCTAAGGATGATCAATCCCAACATCAACATCTTGGACGATCTTTCCTTTCAGAATTACGGGATCAAGTCCATCCAGATCAACATTTAAGATGATCCTTCCTTTCAGAATTATGGGATCAAGTCTAAGGATGATCAATCACAATTGAGCTATCTATTGTGATCAAGATTCCATAGTATCAATACTACTCCCCCTTTCGAGGGAGGTCCTTACGGAAAACACTAATCTTGTCTCGAAATTGTTCAAACTTCACACAAGAAAGAGGCTTTATGGGAATATAATAAACCCACTACAAAACTTAGGATAAAATATTTAATCAATTTTGATTAATTTCCTACCCACTATCCTAGATAGTTGGCATCCACTTGCAGTACATAGTCAACACTTGCCATATATACTCCAGGAACACTTTAATCCTAATTATGGCTTGATCCTATCCACTTTATTGACTGCCAGAATTAGTAATTGCGCTTTCCTACAGATATTTCCCTATTCTTATTTTATCCAGCTTTTATGTGGATAATGTAAAGCTAATCAACTAGGAAACAGTTATATTTTGTTGCCAACCCATCCTCCATGATTTTCTCTCCATTTTCTAGGATTAGCATGCTTTTAAATCACTCTTCACAACTCACTCATGATTTTTCTAATTCATGAGGTCCTTGACTTATTTTGGAAGTGCTTTTTCCACCTAAGGGGGTTTATCATATTTAGTAAGTTCGTCTTTTTGAGCGTAACGAGTTGTCTCCAATACAAATATTTTTTACCTATGAGGGATGTATTATTTATGTACACTATTATTCATCATTATTCAATAGAAGGATACACTCCAATATTTATCTCTTCGTTCATGTGATTCAATCTCTTTCTTCTCTCTATTTTTCCTATGTATGCTAGTGAGAATTATCTTAGTAGCAAGATCTATTTACATTGTTGATTCTTAGAATATTTGTTCACAGAATTGGAGCTGATATTTATATAGGATTAGTCAACACATCTACAACCTGCTCATATGTGCTCACATATTGAAGCTTTATAGCTCCCTTATACACCATGTCATCAATGTATAAGTGTTGTATTTATATGTGCTTCATCTTATCATGGAACACAGGGTTCTCTATCATCTTCATGCATCTTTGGCTATCACATAGAATTATATTAGCATCCATATCCAGATCGAACAAATCTAATAACAACTTTCAAATCCATATGGCTCTGCAACTAGAGGAACAAGATGCATTATATTTCTCTTCTACAACTATGAGAGAAACACTGGAATGCTTCCTAATTATCCATGAGATCATGCTTGACCCTCGACTAAAACATCCTCTTGAAGTATTCCATACCAATCTGAATTTGTATAACCATGCAGTCTGAAGTCATTATCTCTAGTATAACTGAGACCATAGTCTATCGTACCTTTTTAGGTACCTCATCACGTGCTTTGCAACTACCAAATGAACATGTCTAGGTTGAGCTAGATACTGACTTAAATTGTTCACAACAAAGCATATATATGGATGAGTATTTGTCAGATACATCATTGAACCAATGATATGTCTGTATAGTGTCACATCCACTAATTCTAACGAAGCATCAGCCAACAAATTCAAGTGTGTAACCATGGGTGTGGCAATGGATTTACATTCCAACATGTCAAACCTTTTTAGGATCTCCACTGCATACTTCCCTTGGTTAAGGAATATTCCTTCTAGGCTCTTGCATACTTCAAGACCTAGAAAATAATGCATCAATCCAAGGTCTTTCATATCGAATTCTACAGAAAGATTCTTCTTACACTCTGATAATTTCTTCTCATTACCTATCAGGAATAGTTCATCCACATGCAGCAATAATATGACAAGTTTGTCATCCATAACCTTGAAATAAAGGTTAGGATCAGCCTTACTTTTGGTAAATCTCAAGCTTGTCAGAAAACTGTCGATTCTTCCATACCAAGCTCTTGGAGCTTTCTTCAATCTGTACAAAGAATTATTCAATTTATGGACATGTGCCATTTTGTCTTGGACTTCAAACCCTTTTGGTTGTTCTATGTACACTTTTTCTTCAATAACACCATTTAGGAAGGTCGTTTTCACATCTATCTGGTGTAACTTCCATTCTATCTTGGATACTACTTTCATGATGGTTATGATAGAAGTGTACCTTTCTACATGAGCAATGTCTCTTCATAATTTATTCCTTCCTTTTTAGTGAATCCACCAGCCACAAATCTGGCTTTGTACTTCTCGGTACTTCCATCGGATGTATGTTTTATCTTGTAGATCCATTTGGAAGATACCACACATTTACCTTCTATTTGGGAACTACTTCCCACACACCATTCTTCATTATGGATTGGTATTCTTACGTCATGGCTTCTACCCATTCTTTATTTTCAATTGTTGCTTCAAAACAAGTAGGTTATTTGTCTACAAGATCACACATAAAAGCCACATAACTAGGAAATGGCTTTGGCTTCTTGCTCTGCCTTGTGGATCCTTCTATAGCACCAACCCTTTCTGCTTCTTGAATAATATCACGGGACCAGGGTGGCTTTCTCTTGTGGGATATATTTATGTGGGTAGCCTTCTTGGGGCTCCAACATATCATGTTCTTCTGGAATCTCATCATTAGGAGAAGGTGCAAATTTCGTCATCGGTTCTACATCTCTGGGAGCAACAATTTCTTCATATGTTTCATTAAGTTGACACTTTTTTTACTTGCATATTCATCAAAGATTGCATCCTTTATGATTAATGTTTAGTTTTGGTGGGCCTATGACTACCTTGCTCACATGTGGTAGGTATTTTTTTTGTGAGAAATCCTTCTATGGTCTTGTAGAATCATGGATCAAGGTTGCTTCCAAGTGACCTCTCAATTTATACATGCCACCCTCTAGTGACAGATACATCTTATAGAGAACATATTCTTCAACTTCTTATTTTGCTAACTTTCTGGGAGGTTCTTTTTCTTTTTCTTCTGTTAAGTTAGCATAATGTCCTTTGTTATTGTTCCTCTTATATTCTTATTTCTTTGGCGGACAATTTCCGGCATTGTGTCCTATCTTATCACAATGGTAACATT
This sequence comes from Pseudotsuga menziesii, assembly GCA_001517045.1. NCBI lineage: Eukaryota > Viridiplantae > Streptophyta > Pinopsida > Pinales > Pinaceae > Pseudotsuga > Pseudotsuga menziesii. The sequence goes on along the minus strand of LPNX010158235.1, from coordinate 96,386 downwards.
GATAAGAAGAGAAATATTTCTCCTTGTAATATCCCTTTTTATTCTTTTGAAACTTCTTAGGAGGATAAGATCCTTTATGAGTTTCCTTCTTGAAATTATGCTTTCCTTTTCTTCTTCTGGTATGAGTAGCCAGAGCATGGTCATCATCTCTAAGTAGTGCTTCTCGGTTAGCTACTCTAGCTTCTTCTTGAACACATACTTCCCATAGGATATCAAATTTTAGGCTTTCTTTACTTGCACAGATTGTATTTATGAAGGAGTCTTGTGTTCTAGTAATACCATTGAGAGTGGTCATTACTAGTTCAATTTTATCAATATTGTCTTCAATTGCTTCTAGTTGTTCTTTGAATTGAGAGAACCTTGTGAAGTATTCATGAATATATTCACCCTTGAGTCATCTTTGTACTTTTGAGTTGGGCTCTCAATTTTGTCTTCCGGTTGATGTTCCTTCCTTCATACATTCCTGATAGGGAATCAAACATTTCCTTAGGTATATCCTTAGAGGGTACTTGAGGAATCAAGTGATCCTTGATTGAATCAGATATGATCATCTTAGCTCTAATAATATCTTTCTTGTACTTTTATTTTGCTTCATCTTCTCTGGGCTCTAGCACAACTTCCTTGATAAACTTTGAAAGATCATTCTTTTCTAGAATGAGTCTTATTCTGTATTTCCAAGAACATAAGTTTTATATTCCTTCCATCTTGTCATAAAGCTTATTTCTTGGAGACATCTTGTCTCGGAGATTAGAAAATGACAAAAAATTAAAATTTCTCAGAAATGAAAATTGTACTCACCAAAATATGTGCTTTACTGAGGTGAGTATGATGGTATAGTCAGTTTATGAAGAATCCAATTTCTAACCATTGAAACTAGGCGTGCAAGATCTTGGACTATAGTTTCTGGTTTTATTTTTGGTATTTTGGTTTTTTATGTTCAATCCAAACTAGGGATTTAATTTATGGAGGATATTCCCACTAAAAAACTTTGATATTGGTGCCAAAAGATGCACCTAGGATTGGCGCACTTACCTATGTCACTTGCACCCAAAAATTCCACTTTATTAGAACATCCTAATTTTCTTGTCCGAAGAAGGAGAGAGATATTTACCTCATGAAAGTTTCTATTTTCAAGCTATCTTTGATACCATGTTAAGTTCTCTATGCTTCCATAGTTTGAGTCCTAACTTGATAAGAATTTAATAAATTTTCACAATAACAGCATAAAGAGGATCACTGAAAGAAACACAATCACAAGATACACGACAATTTACCCTGGGAACCCCTAAAGGGAAAAATCCAACAAAAATTTCCTCAATATATATTACTAGTATGCAATTACAATAGAACAAGGTCTCGTAGAGAGAGAGAGAGAGAGAGAGAGAGACCAAACCCCAAGCATATGAGCCAAAACACCAAAGACACTATTCCTACTCCTTGCATGTCCCTCCTTTCTCTCTCTTGTGCAATACAAGTGTGTGTGAGTGTGTACAAATGAGGGAGGGCACCTCCCTATTTATATTGGTCTTCCCAAATGAGATTTTCCCTAACTGGGCCGAGTTGTCTAACTAACAGGGACAACCTACCTAGGAAATACCACAATAATGAATATATCATTCTTTTCAGGGTGTTATTGACCTGACTTGCAACTGAGGGTTTACCTCATGACTTTTACATGACCTTTTACATCAGTAACATCTCCCAAAGGAGGAATAATAATAATGTGAAATACAAGTAGAATATTATTTGAAGTTAAATTATTTAAACAGATGAGAGTTGAAGGGTGCCATGAGAGAGACATATCCATTTTCTTTCGATTTTGAGGAAACACTGAGGATGTTGTTATTCCAAGGGGGATGTGCTGTAATACCCTCATTTTTTACCCCTAGATGTATTAAATCATATTGTGTAAATGGTCTAAATATGCTAGTATGGATTCCAAGTGCGGTGCTTAAGGCCAAGGCCCGACTAATGAATAACTAGGCATGTATAATGTAAATATGTCCATATCTCCCATACACTTGGCTTGTCATGATTACTCAAAATATAAGTATAAATAAATTGTTGGAAAATAATATAATCATCCAAGATGGTTGTGTAAAAAGCATTAGAGGGTTTATGATTCCACTAGAGGGGAAGAGGAAAGAGGTCATATGGAATATTAAATCCTCTTTTTCCAAGTTTCAACCTTAAAAACCATCCATTTTCTACCATGTGTCTTAAAATATCCAATGACTTCATTTTTACTTGTTAAATCCAATTATTAATTGCATATGTGAGGTTGGTGGGAAAGGTATTCTCACGTGGTTATGGAAGCATGGGATGGATATACTTATATGATAGTGTCAGAGTCCTTCCTTCTATGGTAAAAAGAAACATCAATTGTATTTTCCCCATTCCTCTCATATCCTTTGGAGTCTATCACCCATTCTCCAAGTAGAATTGATAGGCTACATAGTCTTCATGTTGTGGTCTCAATAACCTATTTACTAGATGGTGAAATTAACTAGAACTTAGAATTTTTAAGAGGAAATTGTAGGAACTAGAGTGAAGAGGATCATTGTAGATGACCATAAGAGGTTGGGAAGGATAGAAACCTTTACCCACTATTTAACTACTAATAATGGATGCTTGAGAATAAATTGATGTTACAAGAGATTCTCTAAGAGCATACAATTGGTTGGACTCTTTCCACACACACTATTAACTACTATAAGGGTTGAATTTATTGAGGGAACTGTAGATAAATGAAGGGGAATTCCTTCCTTGTGTTGTGTGGGGAAATAGAAGAGAGTGCCATGGTAGGGATGGTTGAGAGAGATCCCTATATTTTAACAGTGATGAGAAGATTTCCTAAGCTTGAGAGAAAATGGGTTTTGGGATGAGAGAGAGAAGTTTGTAGTTGTTTCCTTTTCCATGGTATCCTCATAGCTTGGCTTAGGAGTGGTATTTGCAGTTGATACCTATGGTTGGGCAGAAATTTGCACACTCACAACCAATTGCTTGGATATTCTTCTGTAAAAGATAAGTATTCTCTTGTCTATGATTGTGCAATGATTTTATTTTCTTTTTGTTATGAATGCATTGATTTATGCATGTTGTTTCTATGAAGGATAGTTTCATTTCCATTTTGATTTTTACTCATACACTTACACCTGCATTACTAAGTTTATTATTGCACATGAGTGGCTTAAATTAGTCATGAAATTTTTAACTACCCCCTCCTTAGTTGGAATTATCAACGAGGATTCTATATCTCTTGGGGATTCTTAACCTATGAGTGTGTATATCGATGCCATTAAGAATTTTTTAGCATCAAGGGGTCTCAACTTGACCTTAACAAAATTTGGTTCTTAATAGGTAGATGAATATTATAGGATTCAAGGGCCCTAAATGAGGCTTCAAACTAACACACTCAACCTCCCTCATGTGGATAGTTTCCCTTGTAGTATTGATATGGACACTGTTGGGAGTTTTTTAAAACCAAAAATGGTTCTTGAGACCTTCACACTAATCAAGGCAAGAAACTTGAACCTTAGGGCATACATGAAGCTTACAATGCTCAAGGGAAATTAATGAGGCATTTGACTACCTTACATGGCTTCTATTAGGGATCTTTGGGCTCCAAGACAAAATGTGGGTGCCATTCAATGGTTTTGAGCACTAGGGATGGGTCTTAAGTAGTTAACCATGGGTGTTGGAGGAAACAACTTCCTTATGCCCTTAATGAATATTCTAGGGGTCAAGATCCATAAACAATGTTACAAACCACCACATAATACCTCTTGGGTATTTCTTTTTCCTCCCTATGGGAATATGGGTACCATTAAGAGGATTTGAGAGCCAATAATGGATCTTAGGCATTAACTATGGTTGGGGGGGAATCTAGTTTGTACTTGCTATATAGGAAACTTTTAAGTTCAAATTTCATGAACAAGGACTTGAAACACCATCTAGAATTCCTCCCTCATGGATCCTTTTCCTTTATGCGAGGTACGTCATATTAGGAGTTTGTATAACACCAAAATTGTGTCAAAGGGACTTGACCTCAATTTGGGATGAAAAATCAGGCTTTAGTCCCCAAAGAATGTTTCTAGTGCTCTAGGTCCATACACTTGGCCTTAAACAATCACACATAACCTCTATGTGGGATATTTTGCTTCTAAGTCATGATATGGCCATGATTAGGAGGATTTGAGTTCTAGGTATGGATGTTTTTTTTAACCATGGTTGGGGGGTCACTCAAGCCTTAGGTATAATTAAATATTCTAGATATCAAGGTACATAAATGATGCCTTTTAATCTAGTACAAAGTACCCTTCTAGGCGTTTGTCCTCTAAGTGAGGATATCAACACCATGAGTATATTTTAGGCATTAAGGGTGTCGCATGAACTTCACCATGGTAGATATAGGAAACTTGGGTTGTAGGCCCTAATTAAGGATGTTTTATTGCTCAAAGGTTGTGAAGAAGGCTCTAAACCACTACATGAGACCTCTTTAAGGGACCTTTAGCCTTTGAGTACAGATATGAGTACCATTATAAGTTTTTCAGAACCAAGAATGGGTCTTTAAGCATTAACCCTTAGTCGAGGGAGAATGCCCAAACCTTAAACCCTAAAGGGATCTTTTAGGGCTCAAGTGCCATGAATGTTAAGGCCTAATAGGGAGCTTATACATGGAATTTTTAGGGGATATATTGCCTATAAGTGGGGATATGGGTACAAATAGTACATTTTGAATACAAAGAATGGGTCGCATGCCTTTGACATGGTTGAGGGAAGAAACTTGAGTAGTAGTTAGCCCCAATAAAGTTTCTAAATATTGAGGTTCATGAGGTCTCAATACACAAAACTTAATGAAGGAATATTTGGTCTCCAGATGGGGATATTAAAGCCATTGAATAGTTATGATAACCAAGGTTGGGTCATGGTGCCTTAACAATGGTGAAGGGAGAAAACTTGAACCTGTTCATGTGCAACAACCATGAATGATACCTCAAATCAAAACCACATAAATGGTGAAATAAGAAGGTACCCACATAAGCGCATCCTTCACATGGAAAAATCTAACCAAATATGATCTCTTGGGATAATTTTGGCCTTAAAGTGAGATATGGGTACCATTAGGACGTTTTATGGGGGATGCTAAGTATGAGTTTAGAGGAATAATGTCATCGATAGGGAGAGACAAGGATGGACCTTGTGGGCTGATTTAACTTTCTAAAATAAAAACCATGAATTTATAAATATGATGTCAATGCTCTTAAAACTTACAAGTGATCCATGAGGCTTTAAAACTACTAATCAAGACCCAAAAAGGAAATTTAGCCTAAGAAAAAAATAATATGGCATTATAATAATTCATGAATTCAACAAGTCAAATTTCAGTAGAGCAAACGACCGAGAGGGGTTTTGTTTGCTTGGTGGCCCAAAATCAAAACCTGTTGCTCCTAGAAGGCGACACTTAAATCCAACCATGCTAAGAGTTGGTGCAGTCTAGGTCGGGTGTGATCCCCAGGTGATTCTGACGGCTTAGATGCCCCTTGCTTGTGGTTTCTCAGACCAAAGGTTCGCCCAACAAGCCACAAGGCACTCGAACATACAAAAAAAATCATGAATTTAGCAAAAAAAACATTGATGAATATTAAAAGATACATAACTTGCCTTAAACCTTTTAGTATATTTCATTACAAAATTATAATAAATTAATTTTATTACAAAATTACAACTTATATTTAGTGTCTTTATTACAATTACATGTGTAACAAATATATTAATTATGTTTAAAAATATTATAATTAATAAATAACAATATTCCATCAAAATACTATAAAATTTTAAAGCAAACTAATTAATTCCCTACTTTTCTTAAGGTTCGATAGACCAATATTGGTCTCGGTGGACACTAAAAACCATGATTATCATCGATAAAATTTCTTTATTTATTCAATTTCATGTCTAATATTTGTATATGAGTTGACATTTGACATTAAAACAATATAACGTATAAAATATATCACATTCTATAATTTAGTTTATAATATGTGCATACATATGCTAGGATTAAAGTTATTGTTGATTATTGATTCTATTTACAATAGTTATCATCCACCACAAACTATAAATATAAATTTGATTAGAACTTGTCATGAAAATCGAAGTGAAAAAAACTTATTATCAAACACAATATGCCCCTTTTAATGTTTGACTTTTCTAACATGGATACATAAAATGGTTGCATGAGTTATTTGATTGCATTCCATGATATGTTGATGGGTTAACTTTGAATTGCAATGTGTTTGTACTGGAATTTGTACTTAGACTACGGAAGTGCAAATCCTAGAAATCATAGATAAATAGGATCTGAAAGTGGTTTTATTTTATAAATCATAAGGAAAGAATAAGATTCATGGTAATGAAATACAAAGGAAAACAATCAACAACATGACGTGATTGAATAAGAAAACAATTCCAGAGACTGTACGAACATGAAATAAACAATAAGCATAAACCAGTTTGAAATATCTAATAATGGACAGAAAAATATTATGGACATGAAAAGTAGTGAATCCCACCCACTCATGGGAATTTTAAGATAAATACTTTATCAGAAAATGAAATCATAAGAAGAGTAATCAAACAGATTAAAAGAATTTACTACAATAATGATTAAAACTGTATTATATTATATATGTATATCATTCCAAAGTTTAGTCTCCAACGAGCTTATAGAGAATCGGTACATGAGAAGTACAAAACAAGCTTAATGTCTCATAACCCTCCCCTAAACGATGAAAAACAACCCTTGTTATTGTCTTCCTTTTCCTTTTATAATCATAGAGATACAAAACAGTTTTCAAAACCCAAGCTTTAAGATCTAATATGTTCAAAAATAGAAGAAGCATTTATAAAGTAACTACATTCTAAATATAAAAAAGCAAAGTCTTCGACCATATGCCAGCTATCATAGTTTATGCTACATGTTCGTCTTAGTTACATGGATTTTTTGATTGACAATTGTATGATGAGAGATTAAATTCTAATTTAAACTAAATTTGGCGAGTTGCTTCTTCCAAAATAGTAAGTCCATCCAATGCATGGGATCTCTTTTGTAATTGAACATGCTCCATTTCCATCACTTGGATTTTGTCTAAAAGTTATTTATTCTACTTTATCAACTCTTCATTTTGTTGTTGAACACTCATTTTTATTCCTAGAAATTCCTTTGAAAATATAATAAACTCATGATAGTGACCATTGATTTCTTCTAAATATTCCTTCAGCCTTCTATTAACATGCATTAGTTATCATTAGAATCATTTAGGTACTCGTTCTAGAACTTGTAATGATGCAGTGACTTTTGAAGAACTTTAATCTTTGGTATTGCTTCTATTGGTGTTTTATGTAAAGGATCTTCTTCATCTAAACTTGGAGTAACCTTGACCTGTTCTTCAATGATAAAATATTCTTGATCTCTGAATAATTGTTCTATCTTCTGCATATTAACATCTTCTGCTTGGGTTTCTAGATTGATGGACTTTGAGGTCATATCGATCTCAAAATTCTGTACCTTTTGGTTTACTTTAGCCTCATATTTTCTTTCAATTATATTTGGAAGATCTTATATGCTCCTTCCAGTGTCTTCTACAGTTTGAGTTAAAGTTTGCTCAACATTCTTGGTTATGTGGTCCTATTCACTTGAAGAGTATTCAATAGTGGTTACTGCATCCCTTTTAAATTTAGGATCTAAAATTGCACTCATGTTGATTCTCAGTTTATTTTTAGGTCTTGTTTTTTGTCACCATTTAACAGTTTGAGGCTCTGAAAGAGAAGTAGTTGGAGCTTCAATATTGGAAGGAGGTTCTTCATTCCTACATGTTTATATTATCCTTTCTTTCATGTAATTGGGATTATCTAGAGCAGATGTAACTCAACCCATGACACAAAAAGCTCTTATTCCTATAGATTTTCTTGAATTTGATCTTGGACTGATTCATCCTTTGCATTGGATCCCTTTTCTGTTGAATTGGCTATTTTATCTACCTTTCTCCTCTTCGTTTTGAAAGTACTATGTTCTCCTTGAATCTTACATCTGGTATGAATACTCTTTTGTTTACTAACAGAAATCTATCTATCTTCTTTGTTGATTTGATTTTCTTGGTCATCTTGAGGATCAAACCTTTCTGGTTCAAATCCTGACCAAAATAGAAAGTGAGGCCGAGAACAATTCTTCTTTTTGAGCTCAGTTACTAACAACATCTTAACTAAACTGTAGTGAAAGATTGATTGACATGTATGATCGATATGACTCTTAACCTTAGTACCCATTTTGATAAGGCTTTTTAACAGGTAATAGGGTAAGTTTAATTTGATTTCCCACTTATGTGAAGGAGGGATCTGAAATGATACTTGTAGATGGTGGAAAATATACCTTCACAGGTAATATAATGTTGTATTATACCCAAATCATCTCTCCACTCCTACTTTACATTGTTCAAATGTATCCCCTTACTCCAATATAAGGATTCAAACCTGACTAGCAAATATAACCCTAAACCAGCTTCAAAAGGATATTTTTGAACCATCTATCCCCTGCAACAAAAAATATCGTTGCTTTTGTGATTAAGCTTTCAGTCAATTCAAATGTCAAGATATAGAAATTTAGGGATGAACCTGAGAAATTCTGAGTGAATAAACGAGTGACTTCAATATTGTAACCCGTAATTCTTTTGAATAAGGAGTACCAACATGCATCATTGAAACGCTTAACGCATTCGATCATTTCCTCTACCCATTTCATGTTGATCGCTTCAAACCTACAGATTTTACCTCTCTTCTCATGTTATCAGCTTTTGGACACCATATAAGTCTCAATTTTATGGAATGAACTCGAACCAAGCTAATTGAGAGATTTATTGATCCTTCAAATCCAGCAAAATCTGAAACTATGCAAACCATTGATCTTTTAATTTTAATGCATATGAATTTAATCATGAACTTGACAAAAGTACCATCTTTCCTAACTCAAATCTTGGCAAAATTCTTTCATTAAAAAACATGTATGATATTGAGATGGGTATCGAACCACTAATTTTCATGATTCGGCATTCTGACAGCGCCAGTCTATATAAGCTCCATTAATTACGTTGTCAGAATATATCAAATCGCACAAACTAACAAAACATTGATAAATCTTCATAAGATGGGTTAGTAACGATTTAAAATCATGCATTTGAATACTTTAAAGGAAGATTTAATAAATATAAGCCAAGTTTTAATTTATTAAGTATAAAATGCATTATGTACATAAGAAAATAAAAATGGTCTAAATACTATGGCTAACTTATAGAGAGAAATTTAGTCTTCATTTAGTTTTCTCTAATTAATGGGAGACCCACATATTTTTTCAAATCCAAGAGAGGGATCTGGCATGTAACACCCCGGTTTTGACCCCATTGCATTATATGTATATGATGTATATATTGTAAATGATCATGGTGTGGAGCTAAAGGCCAAGGCCCCACCATTGATTGGTTATGCTATGTTTTGGATTTAAATTGTCACCGATGGTATATCGGGGAATGTGGCATACATATTGAGTTTTGTCATCATGTAAATATGCATCTGTTAATTAAATAACCCAACCAGCTACGTTCGCGGAAACTAAATTGAGAAGGGGCATGATTTTCACAAGGATAAGGTGGGGATGTCAAACCTTGAACCAATGGGGAGAAATCCATGTGTCACCACCCTGTTTTTATTTTCCAATCTTTTCTTGTTTTATCCAACCACCACCATTAAAAACTACTGCTGTTAGTTGGGGCAGTTATGGCTAGGAGTGGAGTGTGGCAGGACCGTCAATCCTTTCCCACACTCACACTCCACCAGTGGATTGAACCTCATGATGGGCAGAGGATTGACTACACCTCCCATTCCACACACTCCATGACACCATTCTTTCCCTTGGTTGCTCATTCTCATGGAGGAGCGGGAGTCTTGCTCATTTTCACGCACAGGATTTTCCTGGTTTTACTGATGCAGTTTTCGTCTACGGATTTTGTGGATGGTGTGGGTGTATAATTTCCTCACAGACTTATTGTGGGTTTGTTGTGGTCTCCCTTACATTGTGTTGTGTTGGGGTCTCCTTTACATTTTGGGGACAGGATTTTGTTCATTTTCGCGCACAGGCATCTATTCTATTTGATCTCACGCAGCCAGGAGGGGAGCTGCTTATCAGTTGTCATTCACGTTCTTCCATAGAGTGGAATCTGGTGTGTTTTCCCTCTGTATTTTGGGGTCTGGTGCAAGTTTCCCTCACGTACAGGTTGATAGACTGCATTTTCTTCCCCAGTGTGGTCTGTGTAAGTTTTTCCAGTGACTTCGTTGTCCAAGATGAACTATTGTTTTCCCTATGTTGTGAGTTGTGTTTACTGATACGTTTTGGGGACTGTAGTAATTCGCTTGGGAGTCGTTTTGGCCACGATAGGGCCAAGAACGACTCAGGAGTCATTTTCCTTGTTTAAGCTGTAATAGCTGATTGATTGCATGCGTGCAATGGTTGGTCTTTGGACTGTGTTGGGAGTAGGGATGGGGGCTTGGGTTGCTTGATAAACTTGGTGTGTTTGGAAACCACACAGATAGAGCTAGAGGGCTGGCTTTCTTCTCCACAACCCCTGAATAGCACTGGAATGGAAGGCAGGGNAGCAGAGAAGGGATTGATTCCTTGTGTTGGGTGTGTGTGGGTGTCTTAGAAGTCAGGCTAGTTCTGGTGTAGGTGTTCCTAGCTCTGTAATGGGCTCACCAACTTAGCATTTGGCCTTTCTCAGCTTCTTGATGGCCTGATAAACCTGACCATGTTGGCTTGGTTGTCTTGTTGATGGCCTGATAAACCCAACTATGTTGGCTTGGTTGTGTTTTGTGTATCCTTGGCTATATGTGAGCTTGCTTGTTCCTTATTCCTTGGAGAATCATGCCCAGCTTGGGGGTGGCAGTGTTGCTGAGAGATTAAGGAGCACGCCGGCCTATGGTTGGGTGGAACATTGTAGCGACGTAGCTAGTTGCAGAACGAATTCTTCATAATATAAGTAACCTTGTTTATTTTACTCCTGCAATCATTTCACTGTTAATGAATATGGTGAACATGTTGAATGCTTGTATGAACATAGGTTGCTTCTGCTGTGTATGATAAATGATTATGTATCTGTGTATGTTCTACTTCAAGGCATTTTGCTTCAACATTTTATGAATTCACATGTTCTTGGGGCTGGTAGCCCGGATGGTTAACGCCATGGTAACATCCTCTTCGTCAGTCGGAGGGTCGGGGACGTTACACGACAGGGATTCCCCCTCTCGACCTTCCTCTACATCCTCGTGGTTGACTCTCTAAGTAGAAGATTAAATAGGATCCTTGAAGAGGGACATCTCCCAGACCTTTCCTTTAAAGCTGGAGTTCAACCAACCAACCACGCTCTTTTGTTGATGATACTATCCTCCTGGGCAGTGCATCCCCTCAGATTGCCAGGAAGTTTCTTAGGGCCCTTGACCTTTTTCTTCGCTCCTCAAGTAGTGTAGAAAATCAGGATAAATGTCAACTCTATGGTTGGAATAGTAATGTGGTCACCCTTAGAGACATCTCCCAGATTCTCCACATTCGCTTTAACTCCGACTGAACTCATTTCATCTATCTGGGCATCCCCATAACTTAAAATTCCTTCTCTTCGTCCATGTGGGCACCATTCATCCAAAAGATCAAAAGAAAGATCCATTTACTGGGCTCCAGGTGGCCCAATTTGGCCGAAAAAGTAGCCCTCATTCAATCAATGCTCTCCTCATATCCCATCTACACTAGCTCAATGATTATGGACCCCAAGACAATCATGAACTGCATTAGCATGGAAATCGGGAAATTTCTTTGGCAAGGAGGAAAGGTGCAGAATAAAAAGTTTCACCTAGTAAATTGGTCCACCGTCAAGGCCCCTAAACACAAAGGAGGACTGGGCATCAGAGACCCGGAGCAAATGAACAAATCTTTAGGTGAAAAAATGGTTTGGAGATTGGTAACTAGGAGAAAATACTTGTGGAAAGAAGTCATAAGGAAAAAATATATTAAGAATCCTTGATCCAAAATCCTCAACAACTCTTAGGATGGGAAGGGCACCTCTTTCTGGAGTTTTTGCAAAGCCTCTCTCAACGTAATCTATTCCAAGTCCTATTGGATTCTAGGTAATGGAAAAAAGATTAAAATTTGGGAACACGATATCTTGGGGCTCCCCCTGCTATCTACGATTCCTGAGCTAGAATAGCTATCCAAATGAGCCTGTGATAATGGCATAACATCTCTCTTCAACCTCACTACATGGGACCAGAATGGTAGGTGGAAAGGATGGAAAACACTTCACCCCCCTGAGCATCTGAAGATTGCTGAGGAACGGTTGTTCACACTCCTATATGGTATGGCACCGATCAGCATATACTCTAAATATGTCATTGGTTGGGGCAAAAATGGTAATTACATGGTCAAGGAAGGATTCAAGATGTTGATCCCAAATTCAACTACAGCATCCGAAAGCATATGGAAAAAGTTCTGGCAATCGAACTGCATCCCCAAATTTAACTGCTTCATCTGGTTACTAATGCACAACAAATTGCTCACAGTAGAAAACCTTAGGAAAAGAGGAATTGCAGGCCCGTCTCGATGTGCTTTATGCAATTCTGAGTAAGAGTTGGCATTACATCTCTTCCTTCAATGCAGCATATCTGTGCAAGCCTGGAAGTCCATTTTATTTCCATTAGGAACTCTCTTTAGGCCACCAGATTCTCTCATTCAGCTCTTAACTAACTGGAATAATATATTCCCAGGCACCCTCAGAAAGAAACCCATCCTCAAGTGACTGTGGAACACTATCCCCAAAAATTTATGTTGGTATATTTGGTTGGCCAGAAATAGAGCAATTTTTAAAGGAGAGAAAGCAATTCCAAATCGAATTGTATCCAAATCAATTGGCATGATATAAAAAAGATAGCCTCAAAAGGTATCATTTATCTAGACTTGGAATATTTACCTGTCCTAGTCTCCAATTGGTGCAACACTTTTCTTAAGACGAGCTCCTCTCAGTCCAACTCTTCTATCTATCGGTCTAAACCTCCCGCTGAGACCCTGCCTTGGGAGATAAGGCAAACTCCCGACGAATTTTTGAAATGGCTTCAGGAGCAGAACTCTTATGCCCTATTCTTTGATGGTGCCTCAAGAGGTAATCCTAGGGACGCAGGTGCAAAGTGGATCTTACTCGACCCCAGAGGACAAACAGCAAAAACCTCCACTTGGGGGTTGGGACACAAGATGAACAATGAGGCTGAGTGGATGGCGACTTTACGGGGATTAGAATTCTTAGAGGTAAGAGCCAACTCAAGGTTGTTAGTCTTTGGGGATTCACGTCATGTCATCTTCAAAATGATCATAGGTTACTCTTCAGGCTCCATCAACTGCAGAACATTGTACGACAGAATTACTCTCCTCCTCTTGGGTAGAATTGAATTCTTCCACATTCTAAGAGCAAGTAATGCTCAAGCGGATGCTTTGGAAAACATAGGAGCCTCTCTCCCTCAAGTTCATATCTCAATAAACAAACTTGAATCAATTACTAAACCTATTCCCTAATTGCATTGCATGCTCTCTCTCTTTCATAATGAACATTCATATGTTAAAGCTCCCTTTGGTTATTGTAATGAACCTAGGTGGTAGTATTATTGCATGTCATCATGACAAGTGGATTCCACTCCCTCTTCGAATCCCCTCTCCCCCTGTCGCCTTTAATATCACCCTCTCTAGGCTTAATTGCCCACGCAGTTCGCACACCCCATCCCATCCCCCTCTGCATACGATGGCTTCTCCCCGAAGTAATATATGCCCTCCCCCTTCCTTCGGTTTTCCATTCTTCCTTGTGCCAGTTAGCTCCCCATCCATAGAAGAAATTTTTTTTTGGCTACCTTTGAGCTCAGAGAAGGGACTTTCCCTACTGTCACCCCCCCACTGCAGGATAAATTCCAGGTACATTCTTCCTCTTTGGTGGATTATTCGCCTTCCCTTTTTCATAGTCGTGTTGAAATTGGGGGTTCTGCTCAGGCTGGTTTACTAAACCTTCTCCGCAATCATCTCATCATTTTCAGGAGTCCTCCTTTTTTCTACTCAGTGAACCTCATTTCCATAGTGAACGCAGGAAACTCCCTCAGGTAGTTCTCTTTAGAAGGTAATCATTTCATCCTGGGTTGTCAGCTTTCTCATTTGGGGGAAGCTAAGATAGGAATTTCGCTTCATCTCTTTAGAAAAGAATGGGACTCCCTGCAGAAAGCGAATTCTTCTCAGCTCGAGCTTTGTCCTCTCTCGGCTTTGTTCTCATCAATTTGTCCAGTCTCAATTTGAGTTGCAGTCACAGTCATGGTAAAGGCCAGCCTTTTGTTTTGGAAATGGACCATAGAAGGAATGATGTAGGGCTCATAGACCCAAGGGTTAATATCAAGCGCTTGTATGACATCGTGGCCATTGGAATTACTAACAGCAGATAGACTGCTAAGGAGGTTAAAAAACTTGTTGATGAGGTTAGCTATGTCTCATATCATACCAGAAACCATGATGCAAGGATTGATGACAATGAGATGAACATGAAGGAAATCATGGGTAAAATAGGTTGCATTTAGGAGGACCTGCATCTTTTGGTTCAAATAAATTAGGGAAGTCAAGCCCAAGAAAATCCAAGAGAAGCAGTTCAGAAGATGGAGGAGGAATCTGTCGCCCATCCTATGGGGCAATCAGGAAAACCAAAATGATCCTCTTTTAGGAAATGTTTTTTTTCATTTTACTTAATCAGCAATTTTCCCACATTTACACTTCGTCTGTAATTATTCGGAATACTAGTACTCTTTTCGACTTATTAAGGTCTTCTTTATGGCCTAGTTTTGTAGATATTTCCTTAGAACTGCTAGAATGTATAAGATGTTGTTTTCTGTACTGAATGGTTGTGCACAACCTATTTAATATATTCTCCTTTAAAGTTTCTGTTAAAAAAAAACTTATAGAGAGAGAGTGAACTAAAAATAAAAATAAAAACAAGAGATGGCAAAGCTAAGGTTGCAACTCCAGTACTAACATAATGTACAGTCATACAATAAATTTTAACATGACTCTTAATTTATACTTAGATTGTGATATTTTTCACATGATTTTAATTATAAAAAATGACAAACATTAATTTACACAGATCTTTATTTTCTCATTGCGCCGGGAGGCGTTTTCTATAGCCTGAAGTTGATGAGATGTGTCATGTATGTTATATGTCAGCTCCAAATTTAAATTGGCTAGATTGTAAAATATATTTATGTAAATATACATTGAATCTCAATCTCAATTTCCATTCATGCATCATCACATTTTAAATAATTTTTTCATAAATAGTTAAAGAATAACTATTGTACTTCATAATAAATGAATGAATGCAATTTTGCCAGTTTATAGGTTTTATGTGTTATTGTTTAGGATCCCAAATTGGAATAGTTGGCACGTGGATGAATATATTGGATTATGTAATGTCTAGATAATACTAGAACAATTAGTGAGATATTACTTTTGTGATAATTGCAAATTATCCAATAATTGGGTAAATTACAAGAATTTTATCTCACAAATAATTAATTAATGCAACTTTTGTGTATTTATAGGACCTATGTGTTATGATTTACAAAATTAAAACCCTAAGGGATAGCATAGTTGGTTGGAGTCTGAATCCAAAGACTATTTGATATTGAGGTCGGAACTATGGATGTAGCGAGCCCTAACCTTTATTCTCGAGATTGTGAACCATGTGAACAAAAAAATTACAAAATGAAGTAGTTGGCACTTGGACAATTAAATTTGGGCAAATAACTATTTTAATTCATAATCAATGAATGAATGCAATTTTTGCTTATTTATAGGATTTATGTGTTATACTTTAGAACATGTAATAATTGGAATTTTGACCATTAAATTTGGGAAAATAACTATTTTACTTCATAATTAATTAATTAATGAAATTTTTACTTATCTCTAGTATTTGTGTGTTAACATTTACAACATTTACAACATGATTCCAAATATAACAGTTGGTGTCTCGACAATTATAATGGATTATGTACTTTTAAGATAATTTTAAGAACAATGAGTTGCATATTAGTTTTGGGTAAATAATTATTTTACTTCATAATTAATTCATTAATGCAACTTTGGTTTATTTGTAAGATATCTAAAATGGAATAGTTGGTACGTGAATGATTATAACATAAAATATATTAGATTATATATTTTTAAGTTAATAATATAACAATAAATTAAATATTAGTTTAGGTGAAATATCTTGAGAAAGTTAAAGCTCTGAAAGAGGATTCGCACATCAAAAAATTTAAAGAATCTATATCAATTTATTATAAGGTCAACTTGGATAAACTCACTTGAACCTATACTAATTTGAAGGTTAACTTGGATATGAGTTCACTTAAATGTATACTCGTACAAACTTCAATTCAGGGGAACATTTTCTTTTTGACACTTCCATGCTTTTTTCCAAAATTATCTTTGGTCAAATTCTTATTCCTACATGGAAATTTGTGAAAGAAATGATTTTCAACCTTGAAAATGGCATTAATATATTCTTATTGAAAATGTATGACCTCTAATATATAATTTAATATATTTTATTGAAACTATACTAATACCTAGTTTAAAATATATTAAACTATATTAAACTCTATATTAATAGTTTAATGTCCTACCTTGAGGTTAATATATTTTTATTGAAAATGTTTTTCTCTTCACGAATCGTTCAGTTGATTAGGGCAAAAAGATGAAGGAAAAGGAAATTATTGCAGTCGTATAATATGGCCACTAGAATGGAGATTGATTTTCACAAATCATTTATTATTTTTTATGATATTAGTTAGGAATCAAAACAAGATGTGAGCTTCTTCTTTTTTTGGCTTCTATTTACTTCTTTGGACCTTGATGTTGGTATAAAATATTCATGTTCCACATTCAAATTTAATGGTTAATGCAAACAGGTTTGTCATTGTCTTTTAAGTAAGATTTGGAGAAGGGTTAATTAATGGTATAACAACTAACTTTCAAGGGGTGGGAGATTGATAATAATGGATTTTTCACTTGAGGGCATACCTACATGTTAGAATTAATTCACCCATATCCCTAAGGGTTGGATAGATAAGGTAAGGAAAACATTTTTTAATTTTCTATAGAGAAGGTAGTCATATAAGGTGAGGTTCCATCTTGTAAAGTAGTAGACTCTTGTACAACCTAAAGATGAATGGGTTGGGAACATCGAAATATTAGGATTTAAACAAGAATGCATATAATTAATAATGAGAGAACACAAATTCACATAGAAGCACATTTAAGATAGACACACCATATTTACATGGAAAACCCAAAACCGGGAAAAAACACCATAATAGATCTATTATCTCCCTTGACCTAAACCGACCAAACTGGGCCAAGTGAGATGGCCACCACTCACCTCTATGCCACTTTACAATGGAGCCTCCTCATACCTTATAAAGGCTTCTTTACATGCAATACCATGAGACAATACTATGGGCCACCAAATACCATTTTCCACCAATACCATGGAAAAATACCATGGCTATAAAAAACCATGTTCCCAAACCATGTGCTATACATCAACCACCTTTGACCCACTCTCGAATCAAGTTTAACCCTAACACGAAACATATATATTTTTGGCACAAATATGATTGACAAAAGAACTTCATAAATAAGGAGAGTTCATGGAAGACAATTATTGAGCAAAAGTATTTATTTTGGTTCAATATTGCATGGGATTAGAAGTGACTGAAAATATTTTGTGAATGTCTCTAGTCAATGGAAAACATTGATATTAGTCTTTCCTGTTATAGGTAGGTTTGTTGCATGGAGGGTTGGAAATGGAAGACTTGGCATAGTTGGTGTTGATTCCATTATGGGGCATGGGAATGGTATATTTATACCTGAAGTGTTGAAAAATACTCTACATGACAGGGGCGTATTTATACCTATCAAATAGTGGACATGGATTTCACTGTTATATGGCACCAGAAATTGAATTCAGATAGAATGTTGAGGGTAGGATATGTGTATATTGCCTTGTGATAGTAACTTGGAGGATTTAAATAAATAACATATAAGGATTAAGGAGGGGAAGGTGATGAGTTAGGTTGATCAATGAACAAGACTGTGGGACAATATACTACTCATCTAGGTCACATTGCTTCAAGGGACGGAGAGAAATAGGTGGCGAAGTGGAAATCTAGAAGCTAAATGCCCCTAAACTATCATACATATGTGGCTATATCTAAACAATAGAGTCTTGACTTGGGAGTTTCTATAGAAGAGACAAATTTAGGGACCTGGTCTTTGCAAGAATGGTGAATACAGCACTACCTACATATCTATTTCATATCCCTTTTCTTATTTGGAGATATTTTTATTAATGAATAAAACTTGTTAATATTTGAACAAAAAATTTATTGATTATTTTCTCCAACATTGATTCTTAAGACATGAACTCAAGAAAATGACAATTATTCAATTTCTTGTTATATGGGGCATCTACCTATCCTGGAATGCCCTTCTTTTTTACAATAGAAACATTTCTACATTTCAGGTTACTATTATTTTTCAATTATTAAAGAATGACTCACCTAACAAGATTCCTTGACAAGTCGGGGAACTACAAATAGATAAATCAATCTCTTGGGGCCTATTAGATGGATCCTGTTGGAGAATTAAGAACACCCATGGCCTAGGAGATCTATTATTTCTCAAGCATAAGCATTGTTACAATTTCAAGGAATAATTAGGTAGCGGCTCCAATAATTATGAAAAATTTATGACAGTTAGATTTATAATGATGATAGATTTATCCAAAAGTGTTTGTGGACTCCAAGTTTTTGGGAATCCTATGTTAGTGATTGGATGAGTGACTCAAGGATAATGGATACACAATGCGAACTTACAGCCATTTGTCATTTAGGTTAAATATGACTCCCTACTATTCCATGTGATTACTTTCATTAACATCTACATAGACTTAAATATTGAAGCTAATACATTGTCCAAGCAATGATTATAGTAAGAATCGATATATTATGGCTTGAAGAAATTTATGATGGGATATCAATGTTGATGTATTTGTAACTTCAGAATGTATTCACTTATGTATTTCATATATTGTATTTGATTGGTCCCCGATGTTCCTATCGGGAGAATCAGTAATGTAAACAAGTCATGTAAATTCATAGAGGTTAACCCTCCTTGTTGATTAGGGGTTAAAATCCCCGCAGTTATGGGGCACTAGGGTTATTAGACTCTCCTAGAGAATTCGGCCCCAGTAATTTGCTTTCAAGTTGGAAACTAGTATAAATGGAGAGTGGGCCTCTCTATTTTTGACACAATCACTCACCCTCGGTTGTAGCGCGTGAGTGAGAGAGAAGGAGCTGGGATAAGAGAGAGAACAGTTGTTGGAGATCATCTTATTGTCTTTGGGTTTTACTGTTGCCATTGGTGCTCATTCTATCTCTGAGGAAGTTGCGGGGTTTTCTCCTTTATGGTTTCCTCGAGGAAAATCTTTGTGTCTATTGTCTCTTGTAATTGATTGATGTGCATGTTATTCTCTCAGATAAGACCCTAAGATCATACTGCTTAAATGATAAAAATCTAACATGGTATTAGAGCTAACCTGAGAAAAATACATTGTGCAGCTGCACAAGCTAGTGCTTTTTACTTTTTGGGTCTCTCTCTACAATCCATCAGCCAAAAGGAGGCTAGGATAACTCTCAATTGAACGGTGCATCTTTCTATCGAAGCAAAATTTGATTCTGGGCATTTTCAATTTCTACATCGGGAAATAAGGGCTTTTCACAGAAGTGGAATTTTTGAGTGAGCCTAGCATAGGATTGCTCTCCTCCTAAAAATAAAAATTTAGAGACCAAGGTCGAGATTTTTGGTTGGGTAAAACTCCAGGAAAGTCAAACCCTAATTTGACCCTGGGCCTGAAAAACCCTAAAATACTAAAGTGGTAATTTTGGTACATTCGCTATATATTTATATTGAATAAGGATTAGGAGACAAAATTTTCACAAGCCAAAGATAAAATCCTGATGTACCCTATGTAAAACTTTCAGCCTCATATTTACTATATTCTGGGAGATATGATTCTTCTAAATCAGGGTTCCAGCCTCTTCCAGGATTCATTCCTAAACAGGACACCTAGGGAGAATTGCTATATCTCAGGCTACGAAGGTCCAAATGAAATTTTGCAAGATTTTCTAGACAGTGAACAGACTATAATTTTTGTGGTAAAATTTTTAGACCCTGAAGGTGAAACAGTGACACGTGGAAGTCTGTACAAGTTCTTTATACGAAACAGTCCTGAAAGAAGTAACTTGGGAAAACTCTCATAAGTCCCAAATTGTGAAATAAATTCTTCTCAAACCTGTGGTGTTGAAACGAGGACAGATGAGGCTACCTCAATATGAAATTGTAGACACAGAGGAGCTGTACTTTTAGAGATACCGCAAAAACAATATCAGGAATTTCTGCAGAAGAATTTGGAAAACTAGGGCTTCCTGTTCTGGGAGCATCCCTCCACTATTTTCAGAGAAGGAGTACATTGGACAGCTCACCTTTAAGAGGCCCATCCTTCTATCCAATCAGAAGTTTTAGATTCCAAGTTTTTAAAATTAGGTTTTCTCTGACAAACCCTATATGAGCCAGATCTTGAACCAGGACGGACACCTCAAATCGGTAAGATCTAATATTTTGCTATTTACAGTTGAGGTTCTCATTTCAAGATGACTAATCACACCATCTTGATGACAATCTTGGTGAAGCTGACAACTTCCAAGCATGGAAGTATAGTATTTCACTAGTTCTTGACGAAAATGAATTGGACACCTACATAAGTGGAGAGGTTCTAGTTCCAGAGGGAGATGAGGCTAAAGCCTTACACAAGAAGAACCTTGTGAAGGCTAAGAAGATCATTGTTGATTCAATCAAGTATCACCTTATACCACAAGTGTCTTCCCTAAAGACACCTAAAGAGATGTTTGATTCCTTGGCCAAGCCATTTGAAGGGAAGAGCATAAATCAGAAGATGACTTTGAGAAGCCAATTCAAGAATGTAAAGATCCATAATGCAGAGACCATACATTCATACTTTACAAGGGTCTCTCAAATCAAAGAACAACTTGAAGTAGTGGATGAATAAGTAGAGAATGTAGAAGTTGTGATAACCACCTTGAATGGCCTCCCAAGATCATGGGATTCATTCATTCAAGGAATGTGTTCCAAAAGGAAGTGATTACTTTTAGCAAACTCTGGGAAGAGCACACACAAGATGAAGCTAGACCCATAATAAGAGAAGAGAAGATGGGAGCAACTGAAGATCAAGTGCTCATGATTCAAAGAAGAGCCCTCAAGCGATGAGGAATATGAAGAACTCAATTCTTGAAGACTCTCTTATCCATCTTAGCATTTGGATAAGAAATGATAAGGTCATGATGAAGTGGAAGGCTCAAGAAGGAGTCTACCCACGAAACAAATAAAGATAAGTATTCAATTGTCATTTTATTATTTTGTTATGCATTTGTTTATATTCAGTTGATGTGTTATGCGTGATAGAATGTTTGCATTAATGACTGTATACTACTAATATGCATGTGATGGGTGAGTATCCCATGGTACTATACAACTCTGCATTGCTACTCATCTAGAATGAAACCTCTTTGCTGACATATTGTATTAGTGCACAATCTCAATGTTTTCCTGATAGAGATGGAAGGCATCTAGAAAGTTTTTGTAAGATATGGATGAATGTTGTATTTGCTAAAATAGTTGCATGATTATATCTTGATGCAAAAGAATTTTTCATTATAAATATACCTTATGAAATGTTTTTAACCATACAACTAATGCATTTGACTTGTAGGAAAGATCACGTACAATAGCCTACAAAATAAGGATGAGACTTGTTCCGAAGAACAAGAGACGATAGTTCAAGAAATAATCCAAAATGATGAATAGTATGACGAGACATCAAGAGGCCTCAAAAACAGTGCAGTAATGTGACATTGTTGAGAGACATCATTGATTTAGAGCCTTCCGGCTATGAAAAAGTAGCCAAGAAGAAAGGGAAGGAGAGTACCAGTTCAAGAAGAATGATGTCTAAGATGCGGTATTGAGACCTGAAGAGAAGTATGTAGGATACAAGGAAAGATTCGTAGCACGAGGCTTCTAACAGATGAAGGCATAGAATACAAAGAGACATTTGCATCCGGTGAGAGTTGAGGCAGATGACAGGCAGAATCATGTCTGCAAAATTAAAGAAGGCCTTGTACGAGCTCAGAAGACACCCATGGGATAACACATACATGAGGAGCTTGAATATCACCTAGAGTGATGAAGATCTTAACCTTTGCTACAAGGTTTAAGATGAAAGCCTATAGAGGATGACAAGCTCACAGATGGGTGCGAGAAGAAATTTTGAAAAGGTTTAGGATCTTGATATCTTGTGACCCTATATGGATACATAGAATATTAGTAGCAGAGGAAGCTACTTGTCACTCCAGTACAGAATTTTTTAATGCATAGAGTATGAAAGGCAGAGGGAGAATGATGCTTTGCTTCAGAGGGAGTGACTGCAGAAGATCCTGAGGTTCGACATAGTACAACAGGATGGATAGCTTACTGATGGATCTAGGCTTTATTGAGAGTAAACAATATTCCAACCTTTGCTTCAAGGTTGAAGGCAGAAGACTAGTGATGCTCCTTTTATGTGTCGATGACTTGTTTCTGGAAAAAAAGAGGAACTCATTAAAGTTGCAAGAAGGAGACTTGCTGCCAAGTTCGAGATGAAGGATTTGGATATGATGCACTACTTTCTAGGCATGGAGGTGTGGTAGAATGCAAATGGAATCTCCCTTGTACAAGGGAAGTATGTAGTGAAGATCCTAAAGAGGTTTGGGATGATGGATTGCAAGGCCATGACCACACCTATGGCATCAAACCTGAAGCTATTGAGTGATGCTTCATCAGATTCGGTTGATGCTATGATGTATCATCAGATGATTGGTTCATTGATGTACCTGACGAATACGAGACCAGATATTTGCTTTGTTGTTAACACACTAAGCCAGTTCCTAACGAATCCGAGACATGTTCACCTGATTGTTGCAAAGCATATTCTGAGGTACCTAAAGGGTACATTTGATTATGGGCTCCAGTATGAGGTGAATCAGAACATTAACCTGGAGGGTTATGTGGATTTGGATTGGGCAGGAATTTCCATCGATAGGAAGAGCACTTCGGGGTGTTGCTTTAGTATGGGATTAGGTGTGATCTCTTGGTTTAGTAGGAAGCAATCTTGTGTGGCACTGAGTACAGCCGAAGCAAAGTATGTTGTAGCTTGTTCAGCTAGTTGTGAGGAAGTGTGGCTGAGGAAGCTACTATCTGATTTGTTTGATCTCCAGTTGGATGCTACTTGCATATATTGCGACAACAAGAGTTGTGTGAATTTTTCAGAGAACCCGGTGTTCCATGACAAGTCGAAGCATATCGAGATAAAATATCACTATATTAGGGATATGGTGTAGAGAGGAGCAGTGAAGCTCCAGTATGTTGTGATGGATGAGCAGATAGCTGATGTGTTGACCAAGCCATCATCCAAAGTGAAATTTGAGTACTTCAGGGAGAAGCTTGGTGTTCTCCAAATCGAGGTTCCCTCCAAGGGGAGGTGATGAGTTCGAAATCCTTTTTGACATGGTAGGATTGGTTCCTTCTATGGTCAGATATAAGTGAAGGAGCCTTTTTGACATGGTGGCAGGCTAGGCCTCCCATGGCTAGATGTAAGTGCATAGCCATTCTAACATAGTGGTAGGTTGGGCCTCCCATGGTTAGATTTAAGTGTAGAGCCATTCTAACAAGGTGGCAGGTTGGTCCTCCCATGGTCATATGTAAGTGCAGATCCTTTCTGACATGGTGGAAGGCTAGGCCTCCCATGTTCAGATATAAGAGTTGAGCCTTTTCGACATGGTGGCAGGCTGGGCCTCCCATGGTCAGATGTGAGTGTTGGGCCTTTCTAACATGGTGGTAGGCTGGGCCTCCCATGGTCATATGTGAGTGTTGGGTGTGCCATTCTGACATGGATGTTGGATGTGTTCCTCCCATGGTCATATGTAAGTGTTGGGCGGTCTTTTCTGACATGGTGGCAGGATGGGCCTCCCATGGTCGGATATAAGTGTTGAAGAAGACCTACCTGGAGGCTAGGCCTACAACCAGCATGAAAAAGGATTGGCTCTGTATAACTTCCTGTGACAAGTAGAATTGAGAGATAACACCATTTGATCGAGATAGCAGAAGTAGTGATGATGATGATCCATTGATGATCTAGCTTTGATGATGATCCAATGATGATCTATATTTGATGATGATCCAGTGATGATCCAGCTTTGATGATGATCCAGTGATGATCCAGCTTTGATGATGATTCAATGATGATCCAGCTTTGATGATGATCCAGAGAATAAGACTTGTACTGATGAATTGTGTCGAGAGAATACCTTCATAGTTAAGAGGGATTTTTGATGTATTTGTAACTTTGGAATGTATTCACTTATGTATTTCATATACTGTATTTGATTGGTCCCGGATGTTCCTCTCGGGAGAATCAGTAATGTAAACAAGTCATGTAAATTCATAGAGGTTAACCCTCCTTGTTGATCAGGGGTTAAAGTCCCTGCAGTTGTGGGGCACTAGGGTTATTAGACTCTCCTAGAGAAGTCGGCCCCGGTAAGTTGTTGTCAAGTCGGAAACTAGTATAAATAGAGAGTGAGCCTCTCTATTTATCACACAATCACTCACCCTCAGTTGTAGCACATGAGGGAGAGAGAAGGAGCTGGGATAAGAGAGAGAACAAATGTTGGAGATCATCTTATTGTATTTGGGTTTTACTGCTACCATTGGTGCTCATTCTATATCTAAGGAAGTTGCGGGGTTTTCTCCTTTATGGTTTCCCCAAGGAAAATCTTTGTGTCTATTGTCTCTTGTAATTGATTAGTGTGCATTTTATTCTCTCAAATAAGATCCTAAGATCATATTTCTTAAATGATAACAATCAACTATGACTTGGAATAGTCTTTGATTACATCTACTTAGTGTTGTATTCCATGTTTTTTGCATTGGTACTAGTCATATTTCAAAGTTGGTCATTATCAATTTTTGTAATATCTAGAAGACTGAAGTTATGTTAGTTTGCAATCTATGTGGGGTTGTTATAGCTTGTATATAAAAGGATCTTTGTATGTGCATGTTATTAAATTGAGCACATAGATCTGTGGACAAACACACAACTCACAAGATAGATCACACAATTTACTTAGTTATTAAAGAATGAAACAGTGCAAAAATGGCTTGCATCTATGAATGATTTTCATTAATCAAAGAGTAATTATATGAATAATTACAATGACGTACAATGGCTAAATAGCCACATGCAATTCGAATCCACGTGAGGAAATTCGAATTGATTAGACTCTACTTGACTGTAGGTAACTAAGACCTTGTCTAAATCATTATCGAAGGACTCAATAGTTAACTAACCTTGTCTAAACCATTATCGGAGTTCAACGGAGTTCTAAAACACAACTCAAGTGTCCAATTTAGTGTTAACTAAGGCTAACTAGTTGTGGTAGGTGAGAAATGTGCCTCTCCTGCATGCATCCATGCAACCCTAGCGCTAACTGAATGTAGAGGAATAAAACTAAATGTAACTGACTTCTAACTCAACTTGACTAGTCACCAACTCAACTCAACTGACCTTGGTTGGTATTGGCACTCCCAGTGGCTCCTAAATTGTAGGAATTGATCTAGGAGGCGCCTAAACCGATGCATGCAAGTGCAATCAGTGGTAGTAGGCCTCAATTAGTGTTCCCCACACTTTAGTAACTGGAACATGTGCCCTAATTAGGCCAAGTGGAACCAATGGTGCTAGTGACTAAAAATAGACTAGATGGACTCCTGATTTAGACATATGACCAAAATAGACAGGAGAGGATTAATAATACTAACACCCCCCATGAATGCTAACTTTGGACAAACTGTGGGCCCTGGTAACTAAGACCATAGGTCACCCATTACATCAAGTAAATTAAAGTAACTGCACAATACAAGGAGTTGGGGAAAACACCACGTGGGAAAAAGGCCCCCCCTCTAATTAAGCAGTTAGAATCAGGATCAATATGGTTCTTCTGTGCACAGGTATCCTGGGGCCTGGAATGTGAAACTCTCCATCATTATGTCTAGAGGAATATTCCTCCTTGGAAGAATAATGATATTCTCAACTAAATCAGAAATATAGACAGCTGCCGGATGAAGACTGGAGCCATTTAGAGCAGCTGAAATCAACTGATAAGTGAGAAAAGGTTCTTGAGGATTCAGAACATGTGAGGAAAACTCAAGAAACTAATACGTTGCATCCATGAACATAAAACCATGAGTGGTAAAATCATCCCCAAGTGTTAGGAGCAAGTGTTTAGGCGGATGCAGAATGTCTTCCTCTTTACTAGTTCTGTGAGGAGATGAGCATGTGATCAATGGTAGAGAAGCACTGGGACTGTGGAGAGTGAATGATTGAGCTCCATAGTCTAATATAGCTTCAAAAATATATAATTATTTACAAAACAAAATATCAGCAACCTCATAGGAGGAAACTAACACCAAATCCCCAGCAGCAGTTTTCAAGAGAAATTGCGGTACTTGATTTTTCACACCGGAATTGGTGAGAGCAACTACAAGCATGACTGAAAGCTCTTGGATTTTAAACTTTGAACCAAATAATATCATATCTGAAATTGAATCAGATCTAAATAAGTTCACAACATATCCAAAACTATGAAATGAAATCAAATCCCCAGCAACAATTTTGTAGGAGACTTGCAGTACTTGTTTCTTCACACCATTGATGAGAACAACTACAAGCAGTAATGAAAGATTATGAATTCAAAATATTGAACCAATAAATATCAGAACATATCCAAATAATATCATATCAGATCCAATAAGGTTCATATCATATCCAAACAAATGGTCAACTGAGACGGTGGATGCACAGCTTCCTTCTTCTTCAAAATTCTAAATTTTGGTGCATGCAATCGTACAGGAATTTGTTGGAAGATCTAGATCAAGGGGAGAAAATGGATCACTCTGGTAATCTGATATTTCTTCCAAAATATCCCATTTATTACATATTTTCACACCAGCGGCAACATTAGAGAGAGAAAAATCAAAATTTTCTTCACTTTTGCAAGCAATCACTGGCAAATTTTGCACAGAATTCAAAGGAAAATCACCAGTGAATGTTTGCATGGAAGTGCGGCAGTATTTTTATTCAATATCAGATATTTGAATATCTTCTTCTATTTCAGCTATATAAGTATATGAGATATCAGATATCTCATAAACTTCTGGAGCATCAGGAGAAGGAGTCACTGCAAGGAGACTATCTTCAATTCGAATTGACTGTGTAGAAGCTTCTGCTTCTTCTTCATCTTGAACAAATTCATCAGAGAGAGTGGAGGCCAATATTTTTGGATTTAGAATGCTTATGGTTTTATATATGCTCTCCAAAGTGCTATTATGATCCTCATCAATCATTCCAAAGGTTATGTCCAATGTTGTCCAGAGATCCTTTAGGTATTCAACAAATCTTTTGAGGTAGCGCATGCTAGGAGAAAGGGCCATACACATTGTTCCAAAAGTTGCATCACATTCATTTAGCCAGACATTCTCATTCTCAAAGGACTCTTCACCAAGTCCAATAGACACCTCAAAGAGATCTTGTCTCTTCATAGATGCAATCATCTTCATCTTCCATTCTGAATAGTTTGAGAATAGTGTGAGAAGAGGAACTGATGAATCCATTCAAAGTTGTACCTGCAAAAAGACAAAACGGGCACCATAAGGTCAACAGCCTGCACATTTCATGTTTTCATCACACCCAATGTAGTTGATCAAGCTTGATCAACAATTCCTTAACTTGGGGTATTAAGTGGTAAACCTTATGTTTCTGGTGCAGAGATGGGAGGAGCAATTTTGCTCAAAAATGATCCAGTAGGAGATCTGAGGAGGAGAAGTAGGAGATATGAGGAGGAGAATTGCCTTGTCCGCTGAGGCTCTGATACCATATTAAGTTGAGCACATAGATCTATGGACAAACACACAACTCACAAGATAGATCACACAATTTACTTGATTTTTGAAGAATGAAACAATGCAAAAATGGCTTGCAGCTGTGAATGCTTTTCATTAATCAAAGAGTAATTAGATGAATAATTGCAATGAAGTACAATGGATAAATAGACACATGCAATTCAAATCCACATGAGGAAATTCAAATTGATTAGACTCTACTTGACTGTAGGTAACTAAGACCTTGTCTAAATCATTATTGGAGCTGGAATCAATAGTTAACTAACCTTGTATAATCATTATCGGAGTTCAACGAAGTTCTAAAACACAACTCAAGTGTCTAATTTAGTGTTCACTAAGGCTAACTGACTATGGTAGGTGATAAATGTGCCTCTCCTGCATGCAGCCATGAAAACCTAGCACTAACTGAATGTAGAAGACTAGAACTGATTGTAACTTACTCCTAACTCAGCTTGACTAGTCACCAACTCAACTCAACTAAACTTGGTTGGTATCAGCACTCCCAGTGGCTCCTAAATTGTAGGAATTGATCTAGGAGGCTCCTAAACTTATGCATGCAAGTGTAATCAGTGGCAATAGGCCTCAATTACTGTTTCTCACACTTTAGTAACTGCAACATGTTCCCCAATTAGGCCAAGTGGACCTAATGTTGCTAGTGACCAAAAATAGACTAGATGGACTCCCGATTTAGACATGACTCCTGATTTAGACATATGACCAAATTGGACAAGGGAGGATTAATAATCCTAACACTCGAGGAAAATATTTGTGTCTATTGTCTCTTGTAATTAATTGTTGTGCATGTTATTCTCTCAGATAAGATCCTAATATCATATTGCTTAAATGATAAAAATCTAACAATCAACTGAGACTTGGAAAAGTCTTTGATTACGTCTACTTAGTGTTGTATTCCATGTTTTTTGCATTGGTACTAGTCATATTTCAAAGTTGGTCATTATCAATTTTTGTAATATCTAGAAGACTGAATTTATGTCAGTCTGCAATCTATGTGGGGTTGATAGTATATAAAAGGATCTTTATATGTGCATGTTTATTTGCATTTAGCAGTATGATCATTTTTCTACTCCCCACTATTATGTATTATGTGCCTTATCACATGTAGAATGTGTTATGTATTCTTCCTTGAATCTAAATTGTGATTTTTCCCTAAAAAAAATGTATATAGATATAGATATGTGTGTGGGTGTATGTGCAGATCAAATGGCTATGAGGAAAATTTGGTGCCTTCCCCACTCAAGTTTAAATCTCACTGTGTGACATGTGTTTTAGTGGGCCTACCTTTAAACTCACCAAAACTATGGTGATTTACAAATGCTTCTCTTAAATCGCTTCAAGCATGATTTTTTTAAGTAAATAAAGTAATTTCTTACCTTTCTTAAGGTTTGGTAAACCAAATTTAGTCTTATTAGATGTTAATAACCATCATCATCATCACATGATCTTAAGTAAGATTAATTATGCATTAATTGATCTTAATAAATAATAACCCTAATTACTATTAGTCAATCAAACCCTAAATGTACTTAATTAATATAAAGTAGTTATAAATACCCCCAATTAAGATTAATTAACCATAATTGGGATTATGTAATAACTAATCCTAAATCACCATAATAATTTATTATTCAACTCTAATTCATCTAAATTGATTTTTTAAACTCTAATTAACATATATTAAGGATATTTTATGGAAAACACATCACAAAAAACCCTCCGAGCACTTCCCCTCATTTCAAGGTTGGGCCAGGGGTAAACGGTTCAGCTACAATTTTGCAAACCTAACATGTTGGGGACATCAAGCAAGCCCCTCAACATTCACATAGATAGCTATCCCAGAGATTTAACACCGTGATCTCCTACTTGCATCTCACGACACTTGAGCTATCTCATTAGGTTTTATATTAAGTATTATATAACCATAAGTCATCCTAATTTACCTTAAATATCCCTAGTTAACTATTTTTTCAAAGGAAAACCTCATGGGGAAACCCAAGGGATGCTTCCCTGCATTCCTATATTGCATCACTTGCAAAGTCATTAGCCTAAACTATGCTATACTTTTAGGTTACTCCAAAAAAATTTACACCATGTTTAGGGTGATTCATGAGGATTTAAGTACATGGTGTATGTTTAGCCATTGAATAATTCAAGATGAATTGGAACCTAAGAGATGGACCATAACGGATATGCACACTTATAATAGCTTTCTCAATGGATGTCAACCCTTAAATGATCACTTGCTCAATGTTCTTCCCTAGGGAATTGGAGATCACTTGTTTGTATTGTAGATGTCCTACATGATGTCCCACATGGAGGATTCATCTAATGGTAGAACACCCTATGATATATGAGGATTTTCGTGCATTATTGAGGAGGGATACAAGCCCTAAATGGAATTCATTAGCTTAGCTTTCTATTATGAAGATTGGATAAGGATTGGGGATTCCTATGGCTTCAACCATATTCTTATAGGGAGTAGATACCCCAATTGAGTACTTGGATTTGGAATATGGACAGAGTCCATGGATGCACTGGATGGAGTGATGTGGAATTCTCATGCATAGCTACATTAAGAGTCATTATTGTGCACAAAATCATGATTGGAGGTTGATACTTGTACTCATGGATCATCTTAGATTTTAGTGTTAGGGCTTCATCCCTTAGTGGCTCAAGATTAGGGTTTGAAAACCTTATATGTACTTGGGGAAGAAGAGCAGGAGTACATATTGCTTTGGATATAGTGTTGGAGGGGTTCTTACACTTGAAGGATCTAGGGTTTGATGAGTAACCCTATCTAGGGCACCTCGGGTGGTTGGATTTGTTTCCTAGACTTGATAGGAAGCTATGGGATTTACAAATGTCCAAATATTATGTATATTGCATATTTAATTTCAACATTCTATCTTGTTGATGTGATCATTTTTAATTGTCATGTTGATTTGACACACTTACGAAAAAAAATTAGGGATTCAACACTAAGATTGATTATAATAGTTCAACAAACTATTGTTGTTGTGTTTGTTGTGATATATGTTGTATAAGAATATTTTTTGTATCTATTTTATGCATGTGAAGTTTCCCTATAGGAGTGAAAACTCATTGGAATGATTGGTATCCTTTCTCTTTTAATTGCAATGAATTTTGGGCTACTATTGCTTTACACATTAATTTATAGAAATCCTAAAGGCTTAAAATTCTAGGATTAATATATTAGGAACCTTCTGTAAAGAAGGTGAATTTCCATATTTGCACTAATTTCCTAATGCAAATGGATTTCACCAGATTGTTGTTCCTAACCCAAGATATTTTTACTAGGAATTGGTTGGCATGTGATCCGGATTTACGCAAGAATGCAAAAAAATACACAAATAACCATAAAAACAAAGATGCAGCGGAAATAACACTTCATTTCATTAATCAAAGAACTAAAACTTGTTTACATATAGAATGGAAATAAACTAGCTAGAGTGTTGGTAGCTTATATTCGAGAAGAGATGTAGCGGCTACATGCCTCTGAACTTTGTGTTACAATGAGGCTCGAAGGCCTATATATTATTGAGAAACAATGGAAACCCTATACATCCAAAAACCTAACCCTATGAGGTGAAACGTCAGAATATGGGCCCCATTGGGTAACTTGGTGCATCAATTTCCTGGGTTCGTAAATTTGGCATAAAACCTTTATTTGACACACATGATACATCATTAGAAAGATCTATTCAAGGGCCTCAAAACGACTCTGGAATTTTAGGACCCAAAAAGTGCCAAAAATAGTAAATTGTGCTACAATTAATGAAACTGAAAAACTGAAAGAAACAATGGTGGGGGTCCAAGTGGAATAGTCGGGTGGCCACCAATATCCTCCTGGATCAGCATGGAAATATCCAAATGTCCATTAACATTGGCGACAGCTAGATTAGCTAACCCACTGGGATTACTTGACCCTCATTATTTATAAATGGCCATAATTATTCTTTACCAATGATTTGTAAAGTTCCTTGTATTTTCCAATGTTTAGTGACTAATGGAAATTATGTATCAGGTACCACGTAGTCTTTAATGAACCTAAGGAATAAAATTAGGCTCACTAACTCTATGCAATCAACTTCAGATAACTAGTTGATAAGTGGGCAATTTTGGAAAGCTGCAGAGGAAATAAATTGGGATTTGCATATGAAACCAAAAGACAAGGTAAGAGACTGTATTTTCAGATTCCTAAACACCTGGATGTTGGGCCCTTTCAGGTTTCGAGCATCAGCTACACTAAATTCTACTACCAGGATTCTAGGAGTCCCAACTGGGCAAACTACAATATTAACAAGAAATTCCAAGAAACCAATGGATAAGAGAGACTTAGGAGGGATATAAAACTTTGTTTAGGATTATGAAATTATTTTTTTAAGGTTTATAACAGTTCTTAATAGTCACAAATAAATCTAAGGGTCGCAATAAGAAAACTAGTCAGTCGGACTAAGCAACAAGCTAGATTTCTGTGATTTCCAAACACATGAAAGGCGCCACTAAAATTATGTCTTAAAAATGGAATATATTAATTGAAAATTTTAATTAATTTTCAAAACATAAAAGAAATAAAATGGACATGTTTAGAGTGACTAATTAACTCGAACTTGGAAAACTAGCTCATTTTTCATTGAAATATAGGCAAGGTGTGAAAGATATTTTATGGAACTTAATTAAACCAGTTCATAATTCTATGAAACTTTGAGATAAATAAAATGAAATAAAAATGGATCAGTGATGGTCGAAATTCATCTCGCTGGAAGCTCATCGATGGCCTCTCATAGCCAAATCCCCCATATAATAGCTCTAGAGCTAGGAAATTACATAGAATCTATACGAGAGTCTTCCAAACTCTGGAAATAGGATGAAGTGATCTGAACCTGATATTAAATATAATTTTGAATGTCATCACCTGAAATATATGTGATTAGGGTCGAAATTCCCATTACAATGCTCTCAAAATTGTCACAATATCATAGAATGGAGAGGAGGAAGGGATAAGAGTGAATATCATTAAAGGGAGGCCTCCAAACTCTACTTGATGATATGGAAATTATATGAAGAAGACATCAGGACCTGAAACAATACTCCATTAATAGTTGCACCAACATGAACAAGAAATAATAAGATTGTTAAGGGGCATATCTCCCAAACCGAGTAGAGGCACATCACTCAACCATTGAGTAGCAGAGCTCTCAAGACAAACTTGAAATGACCACAAGTTATGATAGTGGTGTGCTATCATTTTTTTATAGTAATATTAGGCTTTAATGATGAATTATCTCCATAAGTGCACCTTAATGAATGAATAGAGAAAATTTCCCACTTTCCTGCTTTTTCCCCGACATAGCTTTTCATCTTTTTAGAAACTTTGCCCCTATTAATTTTGACAGTCTTGCATTTTTTACTTTAGAAACTGTGCCCTCCTGCCTTTTTGACTAAATTTCCTCTTTCTTTTTTAGAAACTGTGCTATCCAAAACTTTCCTGCTTTTTATCCTAACAACTTTTCTCCATTTTCCTTCTTTGTCCTGGATTTTCTCTTCTGGCTGGATTAGCAAGATCTTATATCTTTGCTTGAGTTCTTTTGGCATTTTATTGATTGGATCTAAGTTTCCTTTCTGGTTGACAACTCATATCCCCATGCGCCCTCCTTGACACTTAGTTCATGACTTAGCATAAAAAATAAAACTTGCATCCTAGTCTAGTATTTTCTTTTTTATGATTATTTATTTACAAAATAACCCCTGCTAGGTTAGAACCACTAGGGGTTACAAACACATATCATCACAGTCACTTGGGAGGTACATTGCATAGTCTTAACCTATTAATGCATTACCACATGGTCTATTTAGATTAAAGGTTTTGGAATGTCCCTAAAATTTAAAAAATTATCACAATCTCATGGTCATTTAGAATAATGTCAATATCTCCACAAAATATGCACTAACAATAGTAATATTGGGTCATGTTCATTGATGTCCCTTTTGATAAGACCAAACTTGATCACATAGCACTCCTAATTTTATTTTTTCAATTTTCATCTCTTTTGGGGCACCCAAAGCATGTGTATTTTAGAAAATATTTAGAATGTGGACATTTTCTACATGTAAAACCACAATGGGTCAAGAATCCTATAAAAATTCCTCCTTCACTTGGGGTTAAGGATGTCATCTTTTATTGGAAATTAAGATTAATTAATGACAATGCAATTCTCTTCTAATAATACATCCATATATAAGTTAGTGGGTTTGGGAGAAGAATATGCATTGGATCTCCCTATAACACCCTGGTTTTGACCCCAAGGGGGAGGGGAATGTGTGCCCCAGTTTTGACCCCATGGTATTGAATTGTACATGATGTATATATTGTATGTAAATCATGGCGAGGAGCTCAAGTCCAAGGCCCTTCCATTGATTGATTTTTGTGTATAGGTAATCAAAGTTGATACATATGGTTATGGTGCTAGGTAAGGCACAGTGACATTTTGAGATATCATGTAAATATACAATTAATGAAATACCACAACTAGCTATGGGACTGCAATGTGAAAGAGATGGGGGCAGGATTCCACAAGGGATAGGGTGGGGAGTTATTCAAACCCCTAATCCTTAGGGTGAGGATAGATGTCAATGGGAGAACCCTTGAACCCTCAACTACAATTTTTTCATAACATTCTACCCTCTTCTATAATGTATCCTATTTAACCAAAAGTGAAAAGATTCCTGGAATCTTTCGTATTTTGGAAATAAATTTTCTCTCGTAACTTAGAAGTGGGAGAAATTTGGAGTAATTAAAGGTCTTGAAATTCTATACAACTTTGTTGCTTAGCATTTTTACTAATTCCTCACTATTTTTCTGGGGTGGTCGTTTTAGTAACAAAGCCTCTTTTAAAAGATTCTTTTAAAAAAAACATCTTTTAAAAGATGCTTTGTTACTAAAATGCCCACCTCAGACAAACGGTAAGGAATTAGGAAAAACTCAAAACATCACAGTTGTAGAGAATTTCAATAAATTTACAATGGTCCAAAGTCCTCCCACTTTCGAGTTATGAGAGAAACATTATGGCCAAAATACGAAGAATTGCTGGAATATTTTGGTCTTTTTTCAAATAGGATACATTTTGGGGAAAAGAAAACCTTATGGTCCCCTATACTCAATCATCAATTTATTCCAGAAGTTGGTTGAGGTAGTAATGACTTGGGGAGAGCAAGGCATGGAATGTTGATTTCTTGTCTAAGAAAGCCTGCAAGTCTACAGTCTGGGAAGCTGCATTCTTGCTTCTGCAGCAAGTAAGCACGTGGATGTGTGTCGGCCCATCCTTTCCCTTCGTCATGAAAGGGTTTTGTTGTTGTTCCTCATTGTGCAAGGACACCATTCTATCATTCACCATTCACTGATGCTATTCCATCATGTTGTTCATTCACAATTATGCGTGGTTAGTGAGCTTGAATCGCAGAAGAGTGGTTCCGCAGTGTTTCTCTGTGTTACAGAGTGAAGCCTATGTTGTTGTGCTTCCTTGTGGATTGTTGTGATGTGCATCCCTGTTTTGGTCTGAAAGTAGTAGGAGTGGAAGAGGCCCAGAATTGGTTGATAAACCTAGTGAAGAGAGGAACCTCATAGACAGATCAAGAGGGGCTAGCAAATCCTTTATGCACACCCAGAAGAGAAATGGAATGGAAGGTATGGCCTGATGGAACTGTGTAGCAGTGAAGGGAACACTTCCTTATGTTGGGTGTGTAGGTATTGTTGAATGCCAAGTTGGATAGCTCTAGTGTAGGTGTCCATAGCTCTATGGTTGAGCTCACTAACTTAGCAATTCTCCCTCCCCACTGCCTTAGCAACCTAAGAAACCCAACTATTAGCTGGTTTGGTCGAGTCTTGGTGTGCATTTGACCTGTGAGTGAGCCATTTCCTTAGTAGCCTGATAAACCCAACTAGAGGTTGGTTTGGCCATGCTGTGATGAGTTCTGGCTATGTGTGAGCCTGTTGTTCCCTAGTTCCTTATGGAAATCATGCCCATCTCAAGGGTGGTAGTGGGTTGAGAGATTAATGAACACACTGGCCTATGGTTGGGTGGAACGTTGCAGCGACATAGCTAGTTGTGAGATAGCTTAATCATCAAGATACGTATCTGTGTTATGCTTGTTTATGCCATGTATTTTCTTATGAGTTATTATGATCATGTTGAATGCTTATCAATGGTTAATTAGAAGTTTACTTATGTTATGTTTTCCTGCATTTTACTTTTGTACATGCCTTGTGTTTTTGCAATGCATTTCCCTAAGTTCATGGAGGCTAGAAGCTTGTTACAGAATCAAGAGGCAACTAACTTAGCGTTTCCGCCCCTTGGAATCCATCTGTGGAAGGTGGAAGGCAAAAACCGGAAAAGATAAAGTTGAACGGGGCAGAATAGTTGTGTTTCCGCACCTCGAGATCTTCTTGCGGAAGGCAGAAGGTGAAAAGGGTAGTTGAAAACAAGGCAAAAAGTATGTTTTTTATTTTCAAAGTCCTAGGTCGAAAAGCGGAAGTCGGAAGTACAGAAAAGGCTACGATTGTTTGTGTTTTTCTAATTTTCGAGTTCCGCAGCAGAAGGTGGAAAGTGGATAAAGTATTTCCGTCGTTTGTTGTTTTTTCAATTTCTAAGTTCCACAGCAGAAGTCGGAAGGCAGAAAGTGGATAAAGTATTTTGTCGTTTGTTATGTTTCCAATTTCTAATTTCCAAGGACAAAAAGGTAGAAACTAGAAGTGCTAAAGGCAGAAGAGTCATTGAGTATTTCCATCGCACTTTATGTTTCTAATTTTTTATTTCCAAGGTCAAAAAGGAGGAAAGAAGAAGTGCAGAAGGCGGAAGGTGGAAGAGCCATTAAGTATTTCCATCACACGTTATGTTTCTGATTTCTAATTTCTGAGATTGAAAACTAGGAAAGAGGAAGTGCAGAAGGCAGAAGAGACGTTGAGTGTTTCTGTTGCCCATTATGTTTCTGATTTCAGATTTTTGAGGTCGGAAGGGCAGAAAGTGAAAGTGCGGAAGGTGGAAGGCGAAACTCTGACAATTCACTTCATCGAGCCTTTTATTTATTGACTCCTGAGTTTCGCAGTCGGAAAGGCAGAAGGCGGAAGGCAAAGTGCGGAAAGGACAGGTTCAGTGTGGAAAAGGTGTTTCTGATCACAGAAGGAATTTGTCAAGGGCGAAACGAATGTTACAATGATTTCTAAGCCTGAAAAATGAAGGTTGAAGTGTGTATTAATGTCCATGCCCTATGTTTTGAAGGATACCAAGGGTTCTTGAAGTAAAAATTTTAATTTATCCGCATTATGGGGTATGGGAATGTTACAGATTGGTATCAAAGCTGCTGATTGCAGCACTGGGCCTAAAAGGGACAAGATGAATAGTTAACATAGCTATTGGTTCTAACATTGGGCCTAGATGGGACAGGTGATAGTAAGTAAATGGTTTTTAATTCTAAAATTGCTATGCAACTAACAAATGATGTTGTCAACACATTTTGCAGAGTCATAGTGCAGATTGAAAAAAGTGGGTTTTTGGCTCATCCGTGACAACCTACGGCATGAATGATGCACAGGATCCCTGTGAGCATGAGGAATATGCTATCAAGAAAATTTCCAAGTTGGAAATGCCGATATAGAGTCCAACAGAAGGAGATTTCAAGATACTCCCCAAGATTTTGCAGCCACCATGAGAAGCCAAAGGGTGGAGATGCAAAGCTACAAAGACGAAAATGAGAGAATGATTAAATCTCAAGAAGAGCATAATTAGTTGAATGCAACCATGCTACAAAGTTTGACAGACATTCAAAGAAGGATAAACTCTAAGCATCGGACAAAAAATCTTGAAGGAAGTAGGAGCGGTGCTAGAAGAAGAAAGATATCTTCTAGTGGATCATCTGAAGGACCCACTGAAGGTTCAAGTTATTCTTCTCACAGGAATAAGAAAAGAAGGCGCTACCAGAACCGTTCGCGTGGTGAATTCAAGAAGGCTAAGCCTCCTACCTTTGATGGTGAGGTAAAGAATGGTCAAGAAGCTGAAGCTTGGCTTCTTGGGATGAGAAAATATTTCCAAGTCCAAGACTACTCTGGAATATGAGGGCTAGGGTAGCCATCTTCAATTTGATAGGAAGAGCATCCATAAGGTGGGAGCACTTCAAGAAAGTGAGGAAGATTATGGAAAGGAAGGTTGTGTGGAAGCAGTTCCAAAAGTATTTTAGGAACTTAGTACCTCTATGACAAGTACTATGATGATAATATCAAGGAGTTCCATGAGCTAAGATTGGGACAGCTGACAATGGAAGAGTATGCAAATAAGTTCTTGGAACTATTGAGGTATGTTAGGTACATCAAGGATAATAAATTGAAAATCCAGCATTTTCTGAGTGGACTACCTCAGTATTACAAAGAAAAAATTGATTTTGATGAACCTAGAACTCTAGAAGAGGTTATCAAAAAGTCCAAGTATTGTTATGATCGAAACAAAGGCAAACCTGATTACCATAAGACGTGGAAGG
This sequence comes from Pseudotsuga menziesii, assembly GCA_001517045.1. Taxonomy (NCBI): domain Eukaryota; kingdom Viridiplantae; phylum Streptophyta; class Pinopsida; order Pinales; family Pinaceae; genus Pseudotsuga; species Pseudotsuga menziesii. The sequence goes on along the minus strand of LPNX010158235.1, from coordinate 57,520 downwards.
ACAAAAGGAATGAGAAGTCTGACCAAAGGAAGAAAGGTTTCAAACCTTCTCACTTCTGAAATCAGCAGAGGAATCCATCACCAATTGTGAATCATCTAGTTATAGTGATGGGAGACAGGCCAAGAGATCCAAAAGAGATCAGAGAATCGCTCCAATCTTGGAAATGTGGAGGACCCCACATGCACAAGAATTGTCCACTTGAGATTATGTATGTGAGGAAAGCTCACACCATACAAGAAGCATAAAATGTGGGTTAAGTGGCAAGGATTGTCCCTAGAATTTATGCAGTGCTAGAGGACCTCTAAGCAGATCATCAGTCAACTGTGGTTGAAGTTGTAGGTAAGATTGTTGAGCAATCTGTTTCTATTTTGATTGACCTTGGATCTACTCACAATCTACTCACAGTTATATTACTCCTATAGTTGTTGAGATTTGTGATTTTAAGAAGTTAAAGCATAGCAAATCATGTTTAGTTTAGCTAACCACTGGAACCAAGATAAAAGTTAGTGAAGTGGTAGAAAAATGTACATTGGTTATGAATGGGCTAGTCACTTGTGCAAATGTGAATGTTCTGCCACTTGGTTCCTATGATATTCTCATTGGAATGGATTGGTTAGAAGCTCACAGAGTTAATCTCGATTGTTACAATAAGACTTTTGAGTGCATAAATGAAGAAGGAAACTTAAGGGTGGTAAGAGGCATTTTAAAGGTGATTTTTGTTAGGTAGATTTCAGCAATGCAGATGAAGAAGTTATGTAGGAAAGGTTGCCAGTTGTATGCAACCCATGTTTTGAAGGAGGCAGAAAATGAAACTCCTAGGTTGAAGGACTTTCATGTGTTGCAAGAATTCAAGGATGTTTTTCCTTATGAAATTCCATGGCTTCCTCTAAAGAGGGATATTGGCTTTACAATTGAACTTGTTCTAGGAGCAGCACCGGTGTCTAAGACACCCTACAAGATGAGTACACCAGAATTGTTAGAGTTGAAGATGAAGTTGCAAGAGTTATTGGAAAAGAAGTATATCATGTCGAGTGTGCCTTTACCTTGAATTGATGACCTCTTTGATCAAATGAGAGGAGAAAAGGTATTTTCCAAGATTGACTTGAGGTCTGGTTACCATCAGGTAAGAATCAAGGATGAAGATATTCATAGGACAACCTTCAGAACAAGGTATGGACATTATGAGTTTGTAGTGGTACCATTTGGTCTCACAAATGCACCAGCTACATTTATGTGTCTTATGAATATTGTTTTCACCAGGTATTTAGACAAGTTTGTTCTTGTTTTCCTTGATGACATCCTTATTTATTCTAAGAATGAGGAAGAACATGAAGAACATCTGAGATTGAAATTGAAATTGCTAAGAGAGCATAAGTTGTATGCAAAGTTGAGAAAATGTGACTTCTATAAAGATAGAATTCATTATTTGGGCCACATTATCTCAAACGAGGGAAAATCTATAGACCCTAAAAATATTGAGGCTTTTATGAATTGGACAACCCCAAGAAGCGTGACACATGTGAGATATTTTATGGGACTTGCAAGATACATTGAAGGATTCTCCAAGGTTGTGCATTCAATCACTTCTTTTCAAAAGAAGGGGATAAAGTTTGAATGGACACCAAGGTGTGAAGAAAGCTTCCAGCAATTGAAGAATCTTCTCACAAGTGCACCAATTCTGAAAATTGCAGACCCGGAGAATGATTTTGTGGTGTGCACTGATGCATGTGGTCAAGGACTTGGAGGAGTTCTTATGCAAGACAACCACATGGTATGTTATGAGTCAAGAAAGTGGAAGAATCATGAGAAGAACTCTACCACTCATGATTTAGAACTTGCATCCATAGTACATGCCCTCAAGATGTGGAGGCATTACTTAATGGGAAAAAATTTGAGCTAAGGACAGACCACTGTGGTATGAAATATTTGTTTGATCAGCCAAATCTAAATGCTAGGTAAGATAGATGGCCGTAGTTTTTATGTGAGTTTGATTTTGAAATCAAACACATAAAAGGAAAGAAAATAAAGTGTTTGATGCACTCAGTAGGAAGGTGCATGAAATGCATGTCACATCTCTTAGTATTTGCTAATCAGATTTGAGACAACAAAATGGTTATTATATTGTTGAAGATGAAATGTATGTGCAGGTAAAATACAAGTTGCAGCAGTAGAGTCTTGAAAAAGAGTATGAGGGATATAAATTGGAATAAGATGGGATTCTTACTTATAAAAACAAAATTTATATTCCAAATGTAGCAGACTTGAGGAGAATTGTTATGGATGAGATCCATCAAGCTCCATATTCTTGTCACCCAGGATATCAGAAGACAATTTCTACAGCCAGAAAGCTGTATTTTTTTCCAGGAATGAAAAAGGGCATTGTTGAGTATATTTCTAAGTGCATGAAATGTCAGTAGGTGAAGGCTGAGCATCAACACCCTGCAAGTTTATTACAACCTTTTTCAATTCCATAATGGAAATGGGAAGTTATTTCCATGGATTTTATTACAAGATTGCCAATGACTTGGAGGAAACATGATTCCACCATGGTTTTGGTGGACAAGTTTTACAAAGGTGTCACATTTTATATCAGTTAATTCCACATATAAGGCTGATTCCATTGCAAAAATATTCATGAAGGATATTTTCAGGTTGCATGGATTTCCTAAGGCAATAGTCTATGACAGGGATCCCAAGTTTAATTCCAATTTTTGAAAGGGTTTGTTTGCAGATTTGGGTACCAAGCTAAACTTCAGCATCGCCTACCATCCTCATACTGATGGTAAGACAGAGAGAGTGAATCAGGTTCTTGAATACATGCTTCGCATGTATGTGATGGACAAACCAACCAAGTGGGAGGATTATTTACACTTGGTAGAGTTTGCATGTAATAATGGATAGAAAGCATCCTTGGGGATGAGTCCATATGAATCTTTGTATGGAAGAAGATGTAGGACACTAGTGACTTGGGATAATCTAGTGAACAGGATTGTGCTTGGTCCAAAATTGCTCAAGGAAATGGAGCAGGAGGTTGCAAAGATCAGGAATAATTTGAAAGCAGCCCGGGATAGACATAAAATCTATGCAGATAAGCATAGAGTGCACAAAGAGTTCAGTGTTTGGGATCATGTTTACCTCATAGTGAGGGAAAGGAAGATTTCCTTGAAGCTTGGAAACTTTTCCAAGTTGTTGCATAGATACTGTGGGTTGTTTGAAGTGCTTGAGAGAATAGGGCCAGTTGCATATAGACTTGCATTACCTACTAGCACTAGAGCTCATAATGTTTTTCATGTTTCTTTGCTTAAGAAATATGTACATGATCCTAACCAAGTGATAAATTAGGATGTGATTCAGGTGGAACCCAAGGGAGAGTCCCAAACCAAGCCATTGTGCATCCTCAACAGGAAGGTCATAGTGCTTCAGAATCAAGTCGTTGGACAAATGAAGGTGCAGTGGGAGCACTACGGTCCTGAGGAGGCTACATGGGAGCTGGAGGATTCCATGTGATTGGAACATCCATTTTTTTCAATTTTGAAGAGCACTGAGGACAGTGTTGTTGTAAGGGGGAGGGGAATGTAACATCCCGGTTTTGATCCCAAGGGGGAGGGGAATGTGTGCCTCAATTTTGACGCGATGGTATTGAGTTATGCATGATGTATATATTGTATGTAAATCATGGCGACGAGATTAAGGCAAAGGAATTTCCATTAATTGATGTTTTGTGTATACGTGATCAAGGTTGATACCTATGGTTATGGTGCTAAGTAAGGCACATTACATTTTGAGATATCATGTAAATATACAATTAATAAAATACCACAACTAGCTATGGGACTGCAACTTGAATAAGATGGGGGAATGCTTCCAAAAGGGATAGGGTGGGGAGTTAGTCAAACTCCTAAGCCTTAGGGTGAGGCCAGATGTCAATGGGAGAACCCTTGAACCCTCAGCTACCTTTTTGTCCCCTGCACTCAATCATCAAGTTCTTCCAGAAGTTGGTTGAGCCAGTTAATGCTTTGGGTAGAGAAAGGCATGGCAGTCTAATTGCTTGTCTAAGCAATCTTGGAAGTCTGTAGTCTGGGAATCCGCATTCTTGATTCTACAGCAAGTAATCATGTGGATGTGTTCCATTCCATCATTTCCTACAGTCGCAAAATGGTTTGTTGTTACTCCTCGTTGTGGGAGGACACCATTCTATATTTCACCATTTTCTCATGCTACTCCATCATGTTGTTCGTTCATGATTATGCGTGGTTACAAATCCTGAGTCACGAAAGAATGGTTCTGTAGTGTTTCTCTAGGTTACAGAGTGAAGCCTGTGTTGTTGTGTTTCCTTGTGGATTGTTGTGATGTGCATCCTTGTTTTGGCCTGAAAGGATTAGGAGTGGAAGAGGCCCAGAATTGGTTGATAAACCTAGTGAAGAGAGGAACCTCACAGACATATCAAGAGGGGCTGGAAAATCCTTTATGCACACCTGGAAGAGCACTAGAAGGGAAGGTATGGCCTGAGGGAAACTGTGTAGTGGTGAAGGGAATAATTCTTTGTGTTGGGTGTGTAGGTATTATGGACTGCCAAGATGGATAGATCTGGTGTAGGTGTCCATAGCTCTATGGTTGAGCTCACTATATTAGGAATTCTCCCTCCTTGTTGCCTTAGCATCCGAAGAAACCCAATTGTTATCTGGTTTGGCTAAGTCTTGGTGTGCATTTGACTAGTGAGTGAGTAAGTCTTAGTAGCCTGATAAACCCAACTAGAGGTTGGTTTGGCCATGCTATGATGGGTTATGGCTATGTGTGAGCCTGTTGTTCCCTAGTTCCATGTGGAAATCATGCCCAGCTTGGGGGTGGCAATGTGTTGAGAGATTAATGAACACATTGGCCTATGGTTGGGTGGAATGTTGCAGTGACATAGCTAGTTGCAGGACAGCTTAATCATCAATATAAGTATCTTTGTTGTGCTAGTTTATTCCATGTATTTTCTTATGAGTTATTATGATCATTTTGAATACTTATTGATGGTTAAGTAGAATTTTAATTATGTTATGTTTCCATGCATTTTACTTGTGTACATGCCTTGTGTTTTTGCAATGCATTTACCTAAGTTCATGGAGGCTAGAATCTTGTTACAGAGTAAGGAGGTAGCTGACTTAGTATTTCTTCCCCTTGGAATTTGCCTGCAGAAGGCGGAAGGCGGAACCCAAAAAAGAGAAAGTTGAACAGGGTGGAATTGTTGTGTTGCTGCACCCAGGGATCCGCCTAGGGAAGGTGGAAGGTGGAAGGAGGAAAGGGAAGTTGAAAACAAGGACGAAAGTGTGTTTTCCGATTTTCGAATTCCTAGGTCAAAAAGTGGAAGTTGGAAGTCGAAAAAAGGATAGGGTTGTTTGTTTTTTTCTGATTTTTGAGTTCCGTAGCGAAAGGCGGAAGGCGGAAAGTGGATAAAGGATTTTTGTTATTTGTTATTTTTTCAATTTATGATTTTTGTAGTGGAAGGCGGAAAGTGGAAAAATGATTTTTTTCGTTTGTTATTTTTTCAATTTCTGAGTTCCGCAGTGGAAGGCAGAAGTTGGAAGGTGGAAAGTGGATAAAGGATTCTGTCGTTTGTTATGTTTTCGATTTTCGATTTTCGAGGTCAGAAATGCGGAAGGCAGAAGGAAGAAGAGCCATTGAGTATTTCTAACGCACATTAAATTCTAATTTCTGATTTTCGAGGTCGGAAAAGCGGAAAGTGGAAGTGCGGAAGGAGAAAGGCGAAAGAGTCGTTAAGTATTTTCAGCACATGTTATGTTTCCGATTTTTTATTTTTGAGGTCGGAAAGGAGGAAAGCGGAAGTGCAGAAGGTGGAAGGCGAAGGAGATGTTGAGTGTTTGCATCACCCATTATGTTTCCAATTTCCAATTTACAAAGTTGGAAGGTCAGAAAGCAGAAGTGCGGAAGGTAGAAGTTTGACAATTCACTTCGTCGAGCCTTTGAGTTTTTGACTCTCGAGTTCCTAGGTTGGAAAGGAGGAAGGCAGAAGGAGAAGTGCGTAAAGGACAATTTCAGTGTGGAAATGTGTTTATAGTCTCATAAGGCATATGTCAAGGGTAGAACAACTGTTACAGTAGTTTCTAAGCCTGAGAATGAAGGTTGAAGTGTGTGTTAACGTCCATGCCCTGTGTTTCGAAGGAGAACAAGGGTTCCTGAATTAAAAATTTTAATTTATCCACATTATGGGGTATGGGGATGTTACACTCCTTAGAAATATTTTTCATTCCACTTTTATAAATATCATTGCATTCACTATCTACGAAGAGAAAATTGAAATCGGCACCAAACTCTCCTTTGTCTGGATCTCTATCCCAGAGCTCTCATTAATGAGAATTTTATTACATATAAATAGAAATTTAAGAATAGCTCTAGTGTAACAATTACCAATGGGGATTTAGGTAAAGTGAAATTCATTGGAATGCCTATAATGGATTCATATTTGACCACTAATTTATGATAACCAAAGGAATGCAAAATAAATAGTTTTTTTCCACATCATGAATCATTCAAATTTCCATAGTATCTACGAAGTTGTTAATATGGATTTTTAAAACATGAAAAGGAATGAGAAGAATAAAATTCAAAGGAATTGAAATAAGGTTATATTTACCTTATTCCGGTGAACCTATATCACTAATAAACTGGGTTTCAAAGTAGCTATTCAATTGAACGTTTTTATCATTATTTTTGTTAACTTAGTTTGTGTGAATTTTATTTTGGTATGAGGAATTTATATTGTGGCATCCAATTTCCATATTTAGTGAAATGTATTTTAGAATAATTATCAATTAAGAGTAATATAGAGCTAGCTCAAAATATAGCCAAATATAGATTAACATGGTTGGGAGAAGCTATATTATTATCAATGTGGGTGTCGAAGTAGCCACTGAATTAAACTCCTTCGTCGTTCTTCTTTTAATCTTAGTTTGTGTGAAATGTATTTTGATATGAGGAAGTCACAGTGTGGCATCCAATTACTATATTTGATGGAATATATTTTAGCAAAATTCTTAGTGAAGAGTAATATAGAGATAACTCAAAATGTCATCAAAGAAATGTTAGTAGGGATGGGATAAAATGTTACGTTGAGACTCCTAAAAAATATTGCACTTTTCACTATTATAAATCTCATTAAATTGTTTACAATGTGAAAACTAAGTGCATTGCTCCAAGTTCTCCTTTGTCAAGGTATTCGTCCCATAGATTCATGTCTCTGGTAGGGATGCTATCAAGTTTGAATATGGTGAATCTTCTACCTATTATTTGATAGGCATAAGAATCCCATTAGTATGAATCCTATATAATTNCGGGATACCTAGACATAATTCCAATAATCCTTGAGTACTATGTATACCTTCCTCTACAACAACCACCCCCCCCCCCACCTTTAATGGTGCCACAATCCATAAGAGGAGGGGAATATAAATGTATTGCAATGGGGGATCCCAATAGCCAATGTGCCCTCTACCCAAAAAAAAATTCTCATTAGTAATAGTAACATAGTGGAGCGGGCAATGGAAGATATCCCAATTTTATTGGTTCTCCCGTTAGAGTACAATAATAACAACCTAAGTTTGTGTCATATTCGAGGCCATATCTAAAATATTCCCCCAAACATGGTTCCATCATCAAATATAAGGAATAGTGTGCAACATTTAGGATTTTGTAATAATGGATCCAAGACCACTATCAGAATGGTGGCCTGGACATTTTTTGGTGGTCCAAATTAGCACCACATTAGTAAGGAAAAATGTCAACAAAAAGTTAAATATCCATTACATAATGATTTAGAAAGTTCTACTCCTTTCATTTATCGCTCTCAATAGAAACATTCTAAACAAGAAGCAATGAATATGAAAGAAAAATACCCTTAATGGTCTCCTTTTGCAATGCTTCTTATGCACAAGAAGGAATAAAAAGAGGAACAAATAATGAGGGGAGAATAAAGAGGAGTGTAAGAGAGTAAAAGGAGAGGGAGAGGGAGAGGAGATGAAGAGGAAGAGGATACCTTATGGAAAACGTTTTTTTGTAACTCTTATCTCTGAAACCCAAATTTCATATCCCATTGCAAAAACTCATATACTTAAATATTTTGGAAATCCTTTACAATAAAATTAATATTAATGTATTCTAAAACATAATTACTACAATGGTACATTCATAAAATATACACAAAATTTACCCTAGCAACACTTAATAAATCAAACTAGCCTAACTTAGAATCGCACCTCTCTCTTCATCGTTATATTAACTTATGTTGGGTATGTGTTATATTATCTACATGACTACCCCTTTTCAGATGGGGGTTTGGGGACCTTCCCCCAAATTAATGGTGTAGGTGGGCCACCATACAAGGGTTTAGGAGCAGAGCCCCCAAGAAAAAAATTTGGGTTGTTTTTAGTATGTTTTTTGGTTTTTTTTAGCCAATGGTTTTCAATACATTGTAATCTAATTTTGGTTTTGGAATTAGGGTTTTGGATTTTGGTAAATTCCTTATATTGTATTGTAAATGGTTGAAATAATGCACTAAAAAGGAAACAAAGAGAGCGGTGAAGCTCTAAGTTAAGTTAGTTTTTCCCTTCAGGGTTTCCAGGGTAAATTTATGTGTACTATGTGTGAATTCCATTGTCTACTTTTTTTTCTCTTACGAATTGTATGAATTTTTACACTTAAACAGGTTTATAAATTCCAGATTTAGCATTCACAATGTAATATTTTAGGCATCCAACAACAATTAGAACTATATTACATTAATATGGATTATACTACAACCATAATTCCTTAACTAGATTTAAATTACAAAGGGTGGACAAACCACTAGCTGAAAAAGCACCAAACAAACCACAAAAGAACCCAAAATTTTATTTTGGGAGCTATTCCTCTTAACCCCTCTAGTGTAGGGATGAGACTAAATCTATATACAAAGAGTATAACATAAGTCCAACACTCTCCCACTTGTTTTTTTCTTTGCAACAAAGGGGGATGGGTATAAGGCATATAATCAAGTACTAAGGGAAACTATGTGCATTTATTCTCCACACCAAGAGAACTTCTCAGTACTAATATATTTTTCCAATGAGTATACAACATTATTCAAGGTATCAAGCTTCTCTATAAATGTTCTATTGTGTTTAACAATGTCTTTGACAAAATGATACTACTCATCGATATGCTTTGTCTTGGAATGGTAAGCAAAGTTAGTTTCTAGAAAAAATGCACTTGAGTTGTCATAATCTATCCTCGCTATTTTATGAACAAAGGTAATACATAAACACAATCTTTGCAACCATACAACTTCCTTAATTCAATTAGTGTCTTCCATGTGGTTAGCTCTATAGTTGACCATGAAACTACAACTTACCTCTTGCTCATCCAATTGATTGCTTCACTAAATAGGTTAAGAACATAATCGCTTGTAGATCTTATATGCTTAAGATGTCCATCATAGTATGCATCAACAAATATATGTATATTTATCTCTTCGTGAGATCCAGGTATCTCAACTTGGTAGAGATTACATAATTTAAAGTGCCACACAAATATCTAAATACCCTTTTTACAATTGTCCAATGTTCATTCTCTAGCTCAGACATATACCTACTCAAAATTCCCACTACATATGAAATGCCTAGTCTAGTACATAGCATTTCATATTTCATATACCTGACACCCATTTAACACTTTCGAGGTGACAAGGTACTCCATTTACCACCATTAACAAACAAAAAAACTACTCTCTAAAGCTTAATTCAAATTTCCATCCATAAACTTGTTATACCATTAAATTTTAACATCGAAAGTAAACATATATAATAGTCTAATAACTAAATTTCCCATTCTTAAACCTGAAGGAATTCCTACCATGAATGCATCCATACCATGACCATTAAATCCATGCACATATATATTTGATCATAGGAAATTATGCAAAGACATAACATAAATTATAACCATGGAATTCACACATAATTCAGAAACTTATCTTTTTAAGGGGAAATAGTACCAAACTGGATGAAGACAAGGGAATTCCTCCTAGTCACGGGAACTCTTCCATACTTTATCTTTCTATGGCAGAGTGCCTATGGCTAGGAGCATGTTTAGGATAAAATCATTACATAAGTTTTTCAAGTAAGGGATAATAATTTATATTAATAAGTCATTAGGGTAATCTACCCATTAAAACGCCTTCCTCACTTCCCCCACTTGTGGAATCATATCCCCCATCTCTTCTTCATCCTTCTTAATCTAAATCCATTAGGGATTTATACTAATATAATTTTACATCATCACAATACATTTTTCCACCCTAAACCATTATGTCTGGCTTCTATCCATTTCATGGTTACATACATCATTACATTCAGGTGTCAAAATGGGTTGTTACATTCCCCTCCCTCATAATTTATGCACTATCCTCGCTGAATCATCATCACTATATGTACAATGAAAATATTTAACATGTCTTTAGACATGTATGATGAAAAATATAACTTGAGTAAGAGATTCTTGTAATACCCCCATTTTGACCCCTAGAATGCATTGGATTGATATAAATATTGTAAGTATATGATGTATGATTCCTAGTGCGGAGCTCAAGGACAAGGCCCCACTAGAGAATACTCAGCTTATCAAGGAAATTATTTTATATTTTGTGGACATGTGCTATTCAGGCATGGAAAATTTAAAAACTATGTAAATATTTATAATGAAAATAAAAGTCCAGGAGCTATCTATGGAGGAAAAATGAGTGGTTGTGTTATCCACTGGGGAGAGGAAATGGGTATGTGGGATAAAATTATTTTATTCCAAGTATCATATTGAGAACCCATATTCCATAAATGGTAAGAAACTACCCAAATGGACTTCCTTGTTGATGTTTAGTTCTATTTTAAAAATACAGCTGAAAAATTATCTCACGAATTTAATGGAGCATGGGCTAAGCCCAGGAATTTGTAATGTTGAGTATGGACTCAGTTTTTGGTACCCAGAAGTCAATTTCCCTCATTGGGATTCATTTTTCCCTTGATTCCCATTCCATTGTTGGTGAATCAAACTCCAATTCCCATCATGTTATGCATTCCTAGTAGTAAAAAGAAAAAAAACCGTAACCATAGAAGGACCCACGTTTTAGAGTGTTGATAATGCCCAAAAATTCATGTGGGTTGTGAAATATAGTGGGTAATCCATAGGTATCAACCTTGGCAATAATTCGAGAGTATTAGAGACCCAAAAAATGTGCAAAATCCCAAATTTGGAAGCCTGGAAATTGAATTTTGTGGTTGAATATTAGTGTGGCCTAGAATCAAAAGTCAAAGAGAAAATTGAAATTAGAGAGGGACCAAAGGTTCAAATGCCTTGATAAACCCAGTGAATGCAAGAAATATATGAGGGTTTAGCATCTTGGACATTTCTATGCCCACCCTGAATAGCACTTGAGGGAAGGGATGCCTGAGGGCCTTAGTAGCAAAGAAGAGGACCTTCCTTGTGTTGGGTGTGGTACGTGATCTGGGCGTCAAGGTTGGATAAAGCCAATTAAGATGCATGTAGATATGTGGTTGAGCTAATTGGATTAGAATTATCCTTTATTGTCTCTCTCCATGCTTGGTAAACTCGGTTGTGTGTTGGTTTAGCTTCAATGTCTGTGTCTCTGGATATGAGTGAGCATGAGTAGTTTCCCCTAAGTGGATACATATCACAACTCAAGTGTGGCCTCTCAGCAGAGATATAAAGTGTTGGACAAAGTGCCTATGGTTGGGTGGAACATTGCTCTTCCATAGCTAGTTGCTTGAACAATTTCATTTAAAAGATAAGTATTCTCTTGTATATGATTATGCAACTATTTTTATTGTTATACCTATGATAATTGTGTTGGTATATGTATGTTGTTTGTGTAGGTGGATTTTCCTTCCATTATGTGTTTTACTATGCATATGCACATGCTTTGAATGTTTACAAATTTTGTAATATAGCCATGGAGAATCTATTTGTTATAATAATTTCCATAGTGGATCTAGAATTATAATGTAACCTCACTAATAATTTTAACAGAGTTTAGTAGACTAATGAGAAGAAACTGAGCAAGAACATAAGAATTAGAGATCAAATGATAGAATATCCATATGTCTATTAATCAATAGAATTCATGCATATATAATGCACTCTCAATGGAGAAAATTAGATGCCTAAGAGGAAATTTGAGTAGCTCGCAAATGAATGGCTTAGATTAGACCAAATCCCCCCAATATAGACAAATCTCAATCCAAATCATAGCTAAACATCATGAATGGGAAATTTGAGTCTTGGTGGACTATGAGTGACATAAAATCAACAATTGAGTTGCTTTGTAGGAGAAAAAGATGGAAGTGGTTAAGCCATAAAGCAACAAACTTGCCTAAGACATCCTAGTGCAATTAACACTTCCTAATCAAGGAGAAAATTTGAATAAAGCAGCATAAACTCATAAAAGAAGGATAAAATCAAGAAGGGTGCTTTGTACTCGGGAAAGACAGAGTAAAAGTAGAAAGAGGGTGATATCATGGATAAACTATCTCAATTGTTCAATCTATGTACTAGGTATCCAATTAACACATGGAACAAGGTGACTAAGCACTAGGAAATCATAAAAATGATGTAGGACCTAATGTCTAGATGAAATTGTTAAATTTGTGAACCATTGATCTACAGGAAAATATGAAAGTTGTAGGAAGGGAATTATGTAGTGGAATAATCAAAGAGAATGTACACTAGACAGGAAATTCATGCCACAATTTTTAGATAAATTAGAAAATAATTGCTCAAATAATCACATCATTAATCTGCATTCATTAATCAATAATACAATGATTATACAATAAATAGAATTCGAATGTTAAAGATAGGATTTGAATCTATCAGTTCTAACTGACTGATTAGCTAACTCAATGTATCTAAATCATTGTTGGAGCTCACTAGTCTAAATTCAGATGTCTAAATCAGTTAACTAATGAGGTATGTGGGAAAAAGGTGCCACTCTCCCTGCATTCATCCAAAACTGGCGCTAGGCTAACGAAAACTGATATAACTGATTGTAACTAGAGGTTAACTCAACATAACTACGTACCTACCACAACCAACTGATGGAGGCTGCTGGTGGAAATCAAAGTGGACTCCTATAATGTATGGATTTGTCCTAAAGGCACATAAACTCATGCATGCACATGCAGTAAGTGGCAGATAACCTCTAGGTGTGCCCCAACACTCTAGTATAGTAATAATAACTCCCTAAGTTAGGAAAAATGACCAAATAGGCTATATTGTACAAAGGATGATTAATTAATCCTAACACTCCCCCTTGATCCTAACTTTGGACAACTTGGTCCCTGGAAACTAGGCCAAAAGTAACCCATACAATCTAAATGAATAAAATATCTAAATTGAATTCCTCTTCATTTTCTGAAGCAATCACTGGCAAACTTTGCACGGAATTTAGAATAGAAGAATCACTGGAGAATGCCTGAATAGAATGGAAGGAAATTTTTTCTTTAATAACATATATTTGAATGTCTTCTTATGGATCAACTATATGAGACAGTGAGTTATCAGAGATCTCATAAACTTCTAGAGCAACAGGAGAAGGAGTCGCTTCAAGGAGACTTTCAACAAATCGAATTAATTGAGTTTAATATTCTTCTTCTTATTCTTCTTGAACAACTTCATATGAGAGAATAGAGGTTGGTACTTTTGAAGGGAGAACACATGAGGAGGTGTTGGATTCGCTCCATCTATCATCTTCTTCTTTCTACACACCAAAGGCTCTACCTAGATTTCTCCAAAGCTCGAATGGATATTCAACATATTCCATGAGATCATAACAAATATTAGGAGTCATTTCCATGCACATTCTTGCATATGTTCTTTCATTGTTATCTAGCCAATCATTTTCATCTTCATGATATTCTTTACCAGCTCCAAAAGACACATCAAGGAGATCATGGCCCTAAGATATGCAACTGTCTTCAATTTCCACTTAGCGTGAATGAATGGTGATAGAGGAGGATTTGATCTCAAATTCATTTTGAAGTTTGTACAATAGAGGTTTCTGCAATTTTCTTCTTCAAATTCAGGAACAACTTTGAATCCAAGAAGTTGTACATGTAAATCAAAGCATGTATGTAATCTTAAATAAAAACTCAAAAACATGATTGATGTCATATTGCCAATTCAATCACAACTTCTTCTACAGTCAACGGAATCAAATTTCTTTGAAGACCCATTTGAGATATCAAAGAGATCCTTCAAATCATATAATAAACTTGACCTATCTCATCCTTTGGAGTGATAAATATCAAGCCGAAATAGAGGATACAGACGAACGTGAGTTGTTGCAAACCTCCATATATTCAACTGAATATATGTCTCAAACTAGAGACTCAAATTGAATTCTGTGAAAACCTCATTTCAGATAACAGAAATACCTTTTAAACAAGCTATGGTAGCCCTTCTAATATGATTTATAGAGGTTGTGGTACCTCTGCAAATTTGGCTGTGAATTTGAAATTGTACCTGCAAAAAATCACTGCAAAACAAACCAATTCACAATCATATGTCAGATCAATCCTTCCACCTCGACATGTGCACTTTTCAGAGTTTGTCACACCTGCAGAGACTTCTCTACACAAAATCCAAAGTTAGCAAGGCAATAATTGTAGGAATTATGTGGAAACTCGGTTGCTTCTAGTGCACAATAGAGGTTGGACAAGGTTTGTTTCTAGCCTGAACAAGGCTCTGATACTATGTTAAATTTGTGAACCATTGATCTACATGAAAATATGAAAGTTGTAGTAAGGGAATTATGCAATGGAATACTCAAAGAGAATGTACATTGAACAAGAAATTCATGCCACAAATTTTAGATTAATCGGACAAGAATTGCTCAGATAATCACAACATTAATCTCCATTCATTAATCAATAATACAAAGATTATATAATAAATAGAATTCGAATGCTAAAGATAGGATCCAAATATATCAATTCTAATTGACCGATTATCTAACTCAGTGTGTCTAAGTTACTATTGGAGATCACTAGTCTAACTCCATATGTCTAAATCAGTCTACAATCAATTAATTGATGAGGTAGGTGGGAAAAATGCGCCACTCTCCCTGTATGCATGCAAAACTAGCTCTAGGATAACTCAAAGAATCTAACTGATTGTAGTTGGAGGTTAACCCAGTATAATTGCTTACCTACCATAATCAACTGATGGAGGTTGTTGGTGGCAATCAGAGTGGGCTCCTATAATGTAGGGATTGATCCCATAGGCATATAAACTCATGCATGCACATGCAGTAAATGGCAGATAACCTCTAGATGTGTCCCCCACACTCTAGTACATTAATAATAACTCTCTAAGTTAGGAAAAATGACCAAATAGGCTATAAATTATTGTATGAAAAAAAATAAGGCCCAGGAAACTAGGCCAATTGTCACCTTTTACATTATCCATCCATATAAACTGAGGAAAAATCCAAAACTGCATGGGGAAAATCCTTCCTACAAAATAAACATGAAAAAGAAAACCAAAAAAATATTCTCTCCAAACTAAATGAATATGCTTGGAGGAATCTTCTTCTTAAGAAGAAGAGAAACCTACTCAACTAAATCAGGAACATTAATAGCTACATGACTGAGACTGAAACCATGTACAATAGCTAAGATCTACTTATAAGAGAGCAAGTGAAGGTGCTCTTCAGACTTGAACTTTGAACCAACTAGGGAGCCAAGTCCAAAAGAGACTTGAGGTGCTTGAGTTTCCAAACAAAGAGTGGTGAGATCAGTGCAAAGCAAAATTGAATCATCTTGAAGCATCAACTTCGAATCATGAGAGTTGTAATCAACTCCAAGAAAGTAAGAAAAGTGTCCCATGTGTGCCAATGTGATGGTAAATGCACAATTTTTTTCATCTTCAATGAAACTCTGAGGAAATGGATCAATCATCATGTAGGAATATGTAGAAAGCAGGTGATCAAGGAGAATGAATTCATCACTTTTAGAATCTTATATAATCTCCAAAACATCCAAGAGATCACCAAGTTGCACACTCTAATCATGCATAGAAGGTGAATGAGAAATGACTAACATAACATCCTCAAATTTGAAACTTGAAGATTCTAAGAACAATTATGAGATATGGAATAAGAGTACTTATTTTTACAAGTGTGGATCAAATGTTTTCTTCATGTGTGTCAACTTCATGGGAATCCACCGAGGAATAAGTTGTCTCTTCAAGGAGACTTACACCAATTCGAACTTGTGCTTAAATTTTTGACATATGTTCTTCTTCATCTTGCACAACTTCAGAATAAATACTTGAGGCCGAGACACCAGGAGGGAGAACATGTAAGGAGGTGTTATATTCACTCTCCATATTGCTTGAATGAACCTCATTTTTCTTGCCAAAATATCTATCCAATATTGTCTAGAGATCCTTTGGGTATTCAACAGAATCAATAAGGTAGCACATGCTTGGAAATATACCAAGACACATTGCTCCAAATGCTCTTTCATAGTCATTTATCCAATCATTTCTCTCCTCATAAGACTCTGGGTCACTCACAGGTCCAATATAAATCTCATGGAGGCATTGTCTCTTTAGAGATGTATCCAGCTTCAATTTCCACTATGAATAGCATGTGAATGGAGTAAGAATAGGAACTACATTCGAATCCATGTTGAAGTTGTACCTGCAAATTACAAAACACTCAAAACAAAATTTGTTAGAACAATCAAATTCTAGTTTGAAAATGTGCACATTTGGCAGTTCCTCACACATGGGTAGACTCCAAATGATAAATCCAATGGCTTCAAGGAAATTGTCCCGGGATTTATGTGGAAACTCCACTGTGTTTGGTTCTACAAAGGAAGTATCTAAGTGACATTAGATCGGCTCTGAAAGAGTAGGAAGCAAACTATAATTTAATCTGGCAACACTTTGATACCATATAAGAATTTTCATAATGGATATAGAATTATAACGTAACCTCACTAATAATTATAATAGAGTTTAGCAGACTAATGAGAATAAAATGAGTAATAGCATAAGGACACAAATGATAGAATATCCATAAGTCTATTAATCAATATAATGTGTACGTATATACACTCTTAATACAGAAAATTGAATGTCTTAGGGTAAATTCGAGGTTCAGGTGATGTTTGTCTCATAGGGTTTCTTCTATCACCTTCATTAGGTTTCTTGTGTTGGTTCCAATAAGGCTTTGGGCTATAGGGTTGTCTATACCTTTCTGCTTCTTTGCTCTTAGCTAAATCCCTAGTCATGAGAGTTAGATTCTTCATCATTTCATGCATGCTCTCCATAATTTCATTGGGATCCTTACTATGCTCTTTCCCCTTTTTAAACTTATGCTCAGATCTAGATGATAAGGCACTAATTAGGTCAAATAAATTTGTATTCCCCATGGAAGCAGCATTTGCTTCAACCTTTCTAGCATTATCTTGTGCCACTTTAAGGTTGTTAGGGTATTTATACTTTAACTGATAGCCAAGGTAACCTTCATATGCATTGAGGTAATGAATTAAAACACCTTGCTCAGGAGGCCTAATGTTATTTGGAATGATGGCCACTAGCTTGTCGAAGCGAAGGTTAAACTCATGGACAGACTCGTTTTCTTTCTTCTTGATTTCGAAAAGTTGGTTCAAAAGGAAACGTCCATCTAACTTGACTGACCACTCATGATTAATTTTTTTAGTGAAGACATCATCTCCTATGATTGATGATGTAGGAAAGAGATCAAACCATTTGGGAGCATCACCCTCCAAGGATGCAAAGAGACCCCTCATAAATGCATCTTCTTCTTCAGCTCCATATGATTCCATGTGAGTCCAGACATTTTTTATGTGGTCCTCAATGGAGGTTGCACAATTCCCATTGAACTTTGGGATTTTCTCAAAATACTTGTCGGGCATATCATATATGGGGGGCACCTAAGACTTGGGAAAAATATAAGGGTGAGGCTCTAGCCTTATTTCCAAAAGCATGAGCAACAAGGGGGGTTGGTTTGAGTATTGTTTCCAAGGTTAGATTTATTAGTCCCCACCATTGGATTGACTGGAATTACGTTAAGATTAGGATTAGGAGATGAGGGAGGAGGGACCGAATTAGTTGATGGGGATCCCAAGAAATGGTTGCGAGAATTGGTGTTAGCAATTTTCCAAAAAAAATTAGTTTATTGAGCTTTGGGATCTCTCCTACGACAAGTAAATTGGGTTCCTTCCAATTGATTTAGATTTGATTTACTTCTAAGGTTGTGTTGATGTATTTGTAACTTCAGAATGTATTTACTTGTATATTTTATATATTGTATTTCATTATACCCCCGATGTTCCTATCGGGAGAGTCATTAATATAATAAAGTCATGTAAAGTCAATGAGGTTAACCCTCCGTTGTAATTCGGGGCAATAGTCCCCACAATTGAGTTGAGGTTAACCCTCCTTGTTGATCAAGGGGTAAAAGTTTCCACAGTTGAGGGGCACTAGGGTTATTAGACTCTCCTAAAGATGTCAAACCTGGTAAGTAATTGTCAAGTCGAAAACTAGTATAAATAGAGAGTGAGACTCTCTATTTGTAACATACACTCACTCAACTGGGGCACATGAGTGAGAGAGGAAGTGCTCACACAAGTGAGAGAGAGAACATCTATTGGAGATCGTCTTTTCTGTATTTGGATTTTACTGCTGCCATTGGTGCTCATTCTATCTCTGAGGAAGTTGTGGGGTTTTCTCCTTTATGGTTTCCCCAAGGAAAATCTTTGTGTCTCTTGTCTCTTGTGATTATTGTTGTGCATGTTATTCTCTCAGAAAGATCCTAGATCATAATGCTTAAATGATAAAAATATAACACGGTATCAGAGCTAACCTGAGAAAAAGACACTATGAAGCTAAAGAAGCTAGGGCTTCTTATGTTTTGGGTCTCTCTCCACAATCCATCATCAAAAGCATGCTAGGCTAACTCTCCATTGAAGGGCACATCTTTCTGTCGAAGCAGAATTTGATTATGGGCATTTTCAGTTTTTGCTGCGGGAAATTAGGGCTTTTCACAGAAGTGGAATTTTTGAGTGAGCCTGGCATAGGATTTATCTCCTCCTCAAAATCGAAATTTAGAGACCAAGTTCAAGATTTTTGGTTGGGTAAAACTCTGGGAAAGTCAAACCCTAGTTTGACCCCGTGCCTAAAAAAACCCTAAAATACTAAAACTGGTAGTTTTGGTACATTCCCTATATCTCGTGATTAATGAAGGATTAGGGGCTGAAATACAATCCTGATGTACCCTATGTAAACATTTTAGCCTCAGATTCCTTATACTCTGGGAGATATGATTCCTCCAAATCAAGGTTCCAGCCCCTTCCAGGATTCATCCCTAAACAGGACACCTAGGGATAATTGATATATCTCGGGCTATGAAGGTCCAAATGAAATTTTTTAAGATGTTACAGATATGTCATGGACTTTAATTTATGTGGTAAAAGTATCAAACCCTGATGATGAAACAGTGACACGTGGAAGTCCGTACAATTTCGTTATGTTGAATAGTCCTTAAACAAGTCACCTTGGGAAAATACTCATAAGTCCCAATTGGAGAAACCAATTCTGCTCAAACCTGTGGTATTGGAAAGAGGACACGAGAGGCTACCTTAGTGTGAAGTTTAAGATATATAGATGTAGTACTTGTGGAGATATTGATGAAACAGTTACAAGCATTTCTGTAGAGGAAATTGGAAAACAAGAGTTTCTTGTTCTGTGAGCTTCCCTCCACTGTTTTCAGAAAAGAAGTACATTGGACAGCTCACCTTGAAGAGGACTATATTTCTATCCAATCGAAATTTTAAAATTCAAATTTTTGAAAATTAGGGTTTCTCAAACAAACCCTAGGGCCTAGATCAACCAGCGCCGGAACCAAGATGGACACCTCAAATCGGTAAGATCTAATCTTTTTCTATTTGCAGTTGAGGTTCTCATTTCAAAATGACTAATCACACCAGCTTGATGACAAGGTTGGTGAGGCTAAGAAATTCCAAGCATGGAAGTATAGGATCTCACTAGTTCTTGAAGGAAATGAATTGGACACCTACATAAGTAGAGAGGTTCCAGTTCCAGAGGGAGATGAGGCTAAAGCCTTACACAAGAAGAACTTGGTCGAGGACAAGAAGATCATTGCTGATTCAATCAAGGAGCACCTTATACCACAAGTGTCTTCCCTAAAGACACCTAAAGAGGTGTTTTGATTCCTTGACCAAGCTATTTGAAGGGGAGAACATAAATCAAAAGACGACTTCAAGAAACCAATTGAAGAATGTGAAGAATGCAGAGACCATACAGTCATACTTTATAAGGGTCTCTCAAATCAAAGAACAACTTGAAGCAGTAGAAGAAGAAGTGGAGAATGCAGAATTTGTGATAACCACCATGAATGGCCTCCCAGGATCATGGGATTCATTCATTCAAGGAATGTGTGCAAAAGGAAGTGATTACTTTCAGCAAACTCTGGGAAGAGCACACACAAGAAGAAGCTCGACTCATAATAAGAGAAAAGAATATGGGAGCAACTGAAGATAAATATTTCACGATTCAAAGAAAATACCTCAAGCGATGAGGAATATGAAGAGCTCAATTCTTGAAGAACCTCTTATCCATTTTAAGCATTTGGATAAGAAATGATGTTGTTATGAATGAAGAAGATGATGAAGCTGAAATAAGGAGTCTACCCACGAAACAAATAAAGATAAGTATTCAATTGTCATTTCATGATATTGTTTTGTTATGCCTTTGTTTATATTCAGTTGATGTATTATGCATGATAGAATGTTTGCATTAATGACAGTATACTACTCATATGTATGTGATGGGTAAGTAGCTCATGGTGCTATACAACTCTCCATTGCTACTTATATAGAATGAAACCTCTTTGCTGACATAACTGATTAGTGCACAATCTCAATGATGTCTTGGTAGAGATGGAAGGCATCTAGAAACGTTTCCGTGAGATATGGACTCAATGTTGTATTGGCCAGAATAGTTGCATGATTATGTCTTTATGCATCAGAATTTTCCATTGTGAATATGCCTTATGAAATGTTTCTAACCATACAAATGCATTTGACTTGTAGGAAAGATCGCGTACAATTACCTACAAGAAAAGAAGGATGAGACTTGTTCTGAAGAACAAGTAACGACAATTCAAGAAAGAATCCAAGATAAAGAATAATATGATGATACTTTCAAAGAAAGAAAGGGGCCTTGAAGACACTCCAGTTATGTGACACTGTTGAGTGACATCATTGATGCAAGGCCTTCTAGCTATGAACAAGTAGCCAATAAGAAAGGGAAGGAGAATACCAGTTCAAGAAGAATGATGTCTAGTATGCAGTATCAAGACCTAAAGGGAAGTCCGTAATGTCTTCCATATGGATATACACGATCCAGCATGCAGTAGATGGCAACATCATGGGATACAAGGAAATATTCGTAGCATGAGGCTTCTCTCGAAAAGAAGGCATAGACTACAAAGAGACTTTTGCAGCCACTAGAAGTTAAGACATGTGATAGGTAGAATCATGTGTGAAAATGAAAGAAGGCCTTGTACAAGCTCAGAAGACACCCATAGGATAACACATACATGAGGAGCTTGAAGATCACCTAGAGTTATGAAGATATTAACCTTTGCTACAAGGTTGAAGATGAAAGCCTATAGAGGATGACAAGCTCACAGATGGGTGTGAGAAGAACTTTTGAAAAGGTTCAAGATAAAGGATCTTGGTATCCAATGACCCTAGATGGATACATAAAATATTAGTTGCAGAGGAAGCTACTTGTCACTCCAGTATAGAATGTTTCAATACATAGAGTACAAAAGGTAGAGGGACAATGATGCTCCACTTCAGAGAGAGTGACTACAGAAGATCTTGAGGTTCGACATGGTACGATAGGATGGATAGCTTACTGATGGCTCTAGGCTTTACTGAGAGTAAAGAGGATTCCAACCTTTACTTCAAGGTTGAAGGCAGAAGACCAATGATGCTCTTGTTATATGTCGGAGACTTGTTCCTGACAGAAAAGAGGAACTCATTAAAGTTACAAGAAGTAGACTTGCTATCGAGTTCGAGATGAAGGACTTGGATATGATGCACTACTTTCTAGGCATGGAAGTGTGGCAGAGTGCAGATGGAATCTTCCTTGGACAAGGGAAGTATGTAGTAGAGATCATGAAGAGGTTTAAGATGATGGACTGCAAGGCCATGACCACACCTATGGCATCGAACCTGAAGCTATTGAGTGTTGCTTCATCAAAGTCAATTTATGCCATGATGTATCATTAGATGATTTGTTCCTTGATGTACCTAATGAATAAGAGACTAGATATTTGCTTTGCTATGAACACATTGAGACATGTTCACCTAATGGTTGCAAAGCATGCAGTGAGGTACCTGAAGGGTACAGTTGATTATGGCCTCAAGTATGAGGCAAATCAAAAGACTAACCTAGAGGGTTATGTGGATTTGGATTGGGTAGATACTGCCATTGATAAGAAGAGCACTTTGAGGTGCTACTTTAGTATGAGATCAGGTGTGATCTCTTGGTTTAGCAGGAAGGATTTCTGCATGGCGCTGAGTATAGCCAAGGCAAAATGTGTTGCCACTTGCTCAGTTATTTGGGAGGTAGTATGTTTGTTTTGAAAACCACTATTTGATTTGATTGATCTGACTTGCATTTTTGTATGATGCAGAGAGGAGTAGTGAAGCTCCGGTATGTGATCCAGATCAAGATCTCTTGAAAGAGGGAGTTCTAGCATAGTCGTTGAGACAGGTTGTTTGAGCATAAAATCCTGGTGAAGCTCGTAGGTGGCTCAAACGTAAATGATCCTATAAGTTTTCCTCAGATGTAATTGGTCTTGGCGAAGCTCATAGGTTATCCTTGGATGTAATCATCCCTTATGTGATTCTATGCTAGAAATTTCCAGAGTGAAGTTTGAGTACTTCAAGGAGAATCTTGGTGTTCTACAGATCAAGGTTCCCTCAAAAGGGAAGTGATGAGTCCAAGAGCCTTTCTGACATGTATGTTGGATGTGTTCCTCGCATGGTCAGATGTAAGTGCAGAGCCTTTCTGACATGTATGCTAGATGTGTTCCTCGCATGGTCAGATGTAAGTGTAGATCCTTTCTGACATGTATGCTGGATGTGTTCCTCGCATGGTCAGATGTAAGTGTAGATCCTTTTTGACATGTGTGTTGGATGTGTTCCTTGCATGGTTAGATGTAAGTGTAGAGCCTTTCTTACATGTATGTTGGATGTGTTCCTCGCATGGTCAAATGCAAGTGCAGATCCTTTCTGACATATATGTTGGATGTGTTCCTCGCATGGTCATATGTAAGTGCAGATCCTTTCTGACATATATGTTGGATGTGTTCCTTGCATGGTCAGATGTAAGTGCAAAGCCTTTCTAACATGTATGTTGAATGTGTTCCTCACATGGTTAGATGTAAGTGCAGATCCTTTCTGACATGTATGCTGGATGTGTTCCTCGCATGGTCAGATGTAAGTGCAGAGCCTTTCTGACATGTATGCTAGATGTGTTCCTCGCTTGGTCAGATGTAAGTTCAAATCCTTTCTGACATGTATGTTGTACGTGTTCCTCGCATGGTCATATGTAAGTACAGAGCCTTTCTATCATGGTGGTGGATGTGTTCCCCCCATGGTCAGATGCGAGTGTTGGGTGTGCCTTTCTGACATGGTGGTGGATGTGTTCCTCCCATGGTCATATGTAAGTGTTGGGCGAGCCTTTCTGACTAGGTTAGATATAATTGTTGAAGAAGATGAATACATACATGGAGGCTAATCCTACAACTAGCATGAAAAAGGGTTGGCTCTATAGAATTTCCTGTGAGGAGAAGAATTGAGAGATAGCACCAGTTGATCGAGATGGCGGAAGCAGTAATGATGATCCAGTGATGATCCATATTTGATGTTGATCCACTGATGATGATCCAGTGATGATCCAGGCTTGATGTTGATCCAGTGATGATCCAAACTTGATTTTGATCCAGTGATGATCCAAACTTGATTTTGATCCAGTGATGATGATCTAGCGATGATCTAGTGATGATGATCCAGTGATGATCCAGAATTTATGTTGATCCAAAGAAGAAGACATGTGCTGATGAATTGTGTCAAGAGAATACCTTCCTAGTTAAGAGGGAGCGTTGATATATTTGTAACTTCGGAATGTATTCACTTGTATATTTTATATATTGTATTTCGTTATACCCCAATGTTCCTATTGGGAGAGTCATTAATATAATAAAGTCATGTAAATTCAATGAGGTTAACCCTCCATTGTAAGTCATGGCAATAGTCCCCACAATTGAGCTGAGGTTAACCCTCCTTATTGATCAGGGGCCAAAGTCCCCACAGTTTAAGGGCACTAGGGTTATTAGACTCTCCTAGATATGTTGGCCCTAGTAAGTAATTGTCAAGTAGGAAACTAGTATAAATAGAGAGTGAGACTCTCTATTTGTGACATACACTCACTCAAGTGGGGCGCATGAGTGAGAGAGGAATTGCTCACACAAGTGAGAGAGAGAACAACTATTGGAGATCATCTTTTCTGTCTTTGGGTTTTACTGCTGCCATTGGTGCTCATTCTATCTCTGAGGAAGTTGCGGGGTTTTCTCCTTTATGGTTTCCCCAAGGAAAATCTTTGTGTCTCTTATCTCTTGTGATTATTGTTGTGCATGTTATTCTCTGGGATAAGATCCTAGATCATATTGCTTAAATGATAAAAATCTAACAGGTTGTAGGGATGCTCATGGGATCACTCCTCGACGGAGTCACGGCTTGGACTCGCCAGGTAGACTTTAAACTCTTCTGCCAAGATGTATGTCATTAAATGCAAGGAGAGAGTGAGTGACAAATAGATGGTTATGTTTAGTTAAATATTGAATTGAAAACCATCTAGATTAATCCGAATGCAATAAGATATGAGTTATGCATGGATACTTGCAGACACATAAGGTAGGCCTCTACCTACTTGGCAATGGCACCAAGAATGTTGGCAAAGAGAATGGGAGTAGAGATTAAGGATAAATGTAGAACCAGGGTAGGCCTCTACCTTCCCCGTCAATGATGCCAAAAATGTTATAACACAACTTGTAGTTGTCCCTAAAGGTATCCCATCTAGGACAGTAGAGGTGTTGGACAACTAAATAGGTGACCCAAGAGATGCCACGGTTCCCAATGCAAGCTAGGAGTCACGTCAATCGAGGCACTCTTCACTTTAGATCTAGTCAAGACAAGATCAAAGGGGGAGACTCTATAGCCAATCAAAGAAGATTAGCCAAAGCAAAGGTTCATAGGGGAGTGTGTAAATTGAGTTACATAAACCAATGCAAGCTTAGGTGAGCCCAAAAGTTTAAGTATGGTTGAAGAGGCTTAAGATATTAGGAATGTTTCAACCAATGAATGAGTTAGGCCACCTATGAGGACCAAAGAGATAGATCTAACACCATGAAATACACAAGTAGGGACCACTTCGTTAAAATAGGGAAATGATTCAAATGGGTCCCACAAGGTCAAATTAGGAGTGATATGGTGATAAGCGGTGTTTGATGATGTGGATATATGGATCCAAGGTAAATTAAACACACCCACATATGGGATCTTAGCATATGACACAATCCTCGAGGATTGAGAATTGACCCAAGGAGACTAGTGCCTTTAGATGGAGGGGAAAATGGAGTCCAAATTATGCCAAATTGTAGATCGTGGTATTTAAGGAAACTATCAAGGTGGGTTTTAAGTGGCATTCCCCAAGGTAGGCTAGATATCCATAGATCTAAGCTTGAAAATGCATCACCCAATGACCCAAGTGGGGCACAACCCTCAAAATGAGGAATGGGGCCTACAAGGAAAAAATCAAAGGAGTGAAGCACTAGGGGTAGGTTATCAAATGAGAGGAGTGCAAATCAAGCAGGATCTCACCTACCCAAGTGAGAGAACTAGCAAAACTCACCCAACCAAGGAGTGCGACCTCACCCAAGGAAAGCTAAGTGCCTTGGAAAATGTGTCAAATGAAGCCCGATTGCCACCAAACTATAGATTCAAATTGTCATGGATTATATAGAGGTGGGTTCTTTTTATTATTCTTAAAGACAAGCTAGATCCAAGTAGATCTAGGAAAAAGTGAAAATGAGGGTTTTAAGATCTAAAAGAATAGATGGATAGGATAGAAGAATTTCATGCATGTTATCAACCCAAATGGCACTTCTCCGTCTGAGTGCCGACACTTCATATGTTGGTACACAAAATGACACTATAGGATTGAAGGTTTCCTAAACACTATAGAATGCGCATGACCTAAGATGCATTTATCCTCCAACCAGCTTGCCATTTTATCTTTCTATATGTTGATTGATGTATGCGACTATCTCCACTGAAACTCACGTACATACGCGACTATGTTCATTGACAACCCGTGTACTGTACACGACTATTCTCATTCCAACCCGCATACAGATCTGTACACAGGTTTCCCTTAAAGAAACTCGCGTGTCATACGTGGGTTTCCAGTATCAATAGTCACGTACACATCCATTCGACATTAAAAATAATAAAACGCGATTAATGGAGATGAGTTGAGCCCTCAACCTTCAAAACTGTGCGAAACTGGTCTATTTCCCAAAGTATAAATAGAGGCCTTGGGGAGGGCATTAATTAATCAATCTTGGAGAGAAAAGTTATGCGGGTGGTATATCTTCAGAAGTCTTTGGAGCAGAAGAACTCAGAGTCCTTTGGTTGCAAAGGAGTCCTTGTTTCAAGCATTGGGTTGTACACTTATCTCATTCACTATTGTTAATAAATAGAATTCTTCTTCCAACTTTGTGTTGAGTCTCTTTCATGTATCTTGGTTGATAAATATATTTGACTAAGCACTATATATGTTATTTATCTAACCTTTCATATATACATGTATAAGTTTGTACTTGGAGAATTTTCTCTTTGCAGGTGAAGGAGGTGCATCCCTGAAAGCTTTGGAGAGAAGCAGAGCGGAAGAAGACAAAGCTTGGATCAACCGTCGATAATCGGGTGAGTCCAATATATCTTCCTATTTCCTTTCTGTACTTTAAAGCCGGTTGTCTGCAAGTTTTAGATGTACGTTGGTAACCTCAAACCCTAGGTTATAAGGGTGTTTATTCCTGAACAACAGAACTGGCGACTCCATCGGGGAGCCCAGACTGATATGGGTTATATTCTATAGATCAGTGGCTAGTCTTTGCCTTGATTCAGTGTGTGGTATCTTGTCTTGGTTCATGCTTAGAGTGGTGTTTGAAGACCTTTAAAAATTTTCTTTTTATTTCAAAATTGTATACATGTACGTGGGTTGCTCTTGCACATAGTCGCGTACAGAGGTTGGCGTACGGGGGTTGCTCTATAGCACAATCGCATACAGTACATGGGTTTCCCTTTTATACAGTCGCGTACAATCCTGAGCATTAAAAATTTTGGGTTAGGGTTTGTGTCTGTGTCCTTCTATAAATTTTGTTTGCTGATTGGCCTTCTTTATGAGCATTGCACTATGAGTTTGATGACCTTGTTAGCCATACCTTGTGCTTTCTTGTAAAGCCCTTGAGTTCTTATTGTTTGGATTGTCCTTCTGTTAGCAACTTGAAGTGGATCCGCCTGTTGGGTTATAGGTTCAAGTGTTGGTCATCTAAATCAATGATCAGGGTTCTAGACACCGTATTTTCCTTTCTATTTTCGAATAGTGTTGGTTTGCCACTTGCCTTTGTTTGATCTCAATGATTTCTATTCATTGTGTCCACCCAAGCTAGGGTTCCAAGTCTTCCTTAGGTGGTTGATCTTTTGTTTTATGAGTCTGCTTTAATTCATTTTGCTTATTTTATACAGTTAGTTTATTCAAGCATACTCAAGTATTGTGCATTTAGGTGCATAGTAGTATTTGAGCAATTTGAAAAGTGAAAAGAAAACATTAGAAAATTTTGCATTTGCTTTGCATATAGTAGTTTTGTTTTCAGTTTTTAAATATAATCTCAAAAATTACAAAAATATAGTCTTAGTTTTCTCTTTATTCGTTGCATTTTCATCAATTCACATTTACCAAAAAAAAGAAAGAGAAGCTTGTTTTTAAGTAGTGATAATTTGCTTTAAAAGTATACACCAATTGTTTTTTACATTTCTTATCGAGTCAAAAACATCATAGTCTTCCACTCCACTTGCCTTCTGAGTAAAAAATAGCCCTTAAAATAAACGCAATAATTAAAATTTATTAGTATTTTTTGTTTTTTAGGGCCATACACCTACTAGCTTAGGCTAGACTTGTGGGATAGGAAGTGTAAGTATTTAAATTCAGACATAGTGGGCCAATCGATAGGTAAATCCTTCTCTTTATCAATATTTTATGGGAAGCTCCTCTCAAATGGGAGTTAAGCACAAGGCCGCGTGGAGGCATTGGACTGAGGTGATAACCCTTTGATTCCTTGTCGAAACATAAATCAGGATTTTTACACATTTGGGGATTATGTCCTAGACAGAGTTTCAATCTCATCTACCCTACCCATGCATACAAATTAGGCTTGTGACTGTCCCCCCAGACTGTTGGTATAGTTAAGGTAGCCTCTAGTCTCTTGACATGTAGGGTTCATACAAAGGTAAACCAGAAGGTTATTTCTGGTTCACCTTGGGCGGGCTTGGAAGGTAACCCTTGTTGAAAGTGTAGGAGGGTGGTGCGTTATTCCTCCACTTGTGCCTAAGAACCTCTTCAAAGACACCAAGCAACTGTCTTTCAGCTTTCTTCGAGAAAGCATATCTTTTACCCTTGCTGACTGTTGAGACTTTAGTATTTTTCATAGTGATTGCTCTATGGTTTGTCTGTGTTTAGCCGACCTTAGGGTTTGAATTGTCAAATTTACAATCATGGAGGACCAACCTATCAGAAGGTCACGAAGGTTGCAAAACCTTCCTCCTCTTATCACATTGGAACCTCCACCTCCCCATCAAAGGCAGAGATTGGACACGGACGGTTCATTTGAACCGATAGGAGTTAGCGAAGTTCCAGGTGAACCAAAACTTAGGGAAAACTGTCTTAATTTGAACACAGTTGAGATAGAATACTTGTAGGCTGACGAGTTTGCAAGGAATTTTAATACACCTCTGACTAATTTAAACGATCCTGTGATCGTTCAGTTTCATCTTTTTGATCCACCTGTTATTGGTGTCCCTGTGGACAGAATAGTGTCTAGTGCAAGAGAGAGTTCTTTCATTTTCACCTCAACTATCCCGGTTGAAAGGGTGCTACCTCCCCCAGTAAGTACCCCTACTACGCCCTTAACTCCAGCAAGCCGAGTGGTTCAACCGCCGGTTCCCACAAGCCTAGTAGGTGCTTCTAGTGGTATGGTCACTGGGATTCCTAGGGTACCTACAATTCCAACCTCTTTCACATATGCTTCCCAGAGTGGTCCTATAGGATCCTCGGCTTTTGTCCAAGGATTTCCTTGGAATGGGGGGCATATACCCCCATCTACACCATATGTAGGCCCACCACCCTCTTATGTAGGAGTGCAGTTTGGAAGCACTAGCCCTTATGGTCAAGGTTTCCAAACCATGGTCTCTGCTCTGTTCACGAGCTCTCCCTTTTCACTTTTTAGCGGAGGGATACCTGCTCCTATATTTCAAACCCCAGTTTGGACCGGGGTAGCCAAAACCTCTTATACTACACCTTATACCAACAATATTGTGGCTTACGGATGGAATCTGTTTCAAAGTAAACCATCCACTTCGCAACCAACAGTAGGGAGCAACCCCACCTTTACATATGGGAATTTGGGGGCAAGTCCCTCTAATCCCCAGACTAGCACTTTTGGTGCTCCGGTTTGACCTAAGCTTCCTTTCTTGGCAACGTTAAACTTGCCAGATTTGTCTAAACTGATGAACGACTCGGTGAGGCATGATCCCTCCTGGCCACCTATCGCCACCAAATTGCCCTCATACATCCCAAAATTCGAAGGAAAAGTTGGTGAAAATCCTGGGGATCATGCCACTACTTTTCATTTATGGTGCTCTTCCAATTCACTGAATGAAGATTCAGTTAGGTTGAGGTTGTTCCAAAGAACATTGACGAGTACTGCAGCGAAATGGTACATTGAGTTCTTACTAGAATGGTTCCTTAAATCTTTATTGCCTTATATATCTAAGGACGTATCTACTTCAGGAGTGACGAGTGAGGAAGAAGCTATCCTCAGGGCCCAACAATTAGATTTTATTTACTCTCAGTCTGGGATCTTATATGAGATTATCCCTGAGGCACTGAGGCCAACACACGATGCAGAGAAAGCTAAGCCTGGACCTCATGCCGATGGTGTGGTTGGGTACATTAATTCTCCCACTGTAGAATCTTTGGCCAAACAGCTCCATCAATTGTCCATTAAACATTTTATGGCAGGGCAGCAAAGGCTACCCCCTCACACCAAAATGCAAATGTTTTTGCACAGACCTCTCAGAAGGGAAATCAACATCCCGGTGGGAAAAAGAAGAGAGGAAAGGAAGGGGATGGAAATCAAAACATACAGAAACCTACAAATAATGCTGATGGGGGAAAGAAAGAAAAGAAAAAGGTGAAATTCCCATGTAAGTTGTGCCATGAGGATCACCTCACCCATCTTTGTCCCCTTATGGAACAAGCCCAGAAGCTGTTAAAACCTCAACAACCAGCTGTCCTGAAGGATTCATTTCCCCGAGGGAAAAATTTTGCTTCAGCTTCGAATGCAACAGGGGGCACCCCAAATGCCCCTGACCCCAATTATATCAACATGCTTCGATCTTCAACTTTGCTACAGACCAGGAATAAGGACTATGAAAAAGAGATCTCTGAGAAGGGTAAGTCTATAGGTGAAACTTCTAACCCTCTTACAATTGAGAAACCTATTGAAACTATGCCCAAGATACCGAAAGGTGTCTTTAAGAAGACCTTGCATAATCCTAATGTTAGCGTTGCATCCAACTACTCCGTGGTTGAAGACTTAGCCCAGACACCTTGTGCAATGTCGGCTTTAGAGGTGTTACAGAGTTGTCCCACCCAGCGGGATGCACTCTTAGCAGCATTAGGTAGTATGGACTCATTGAGTCTCATGGCGAAATTTCACTTGTCTGATGTCAAAATTCACCTACCTTACCATGTAGCCTTATCAATAGATGGCATCCATGGTGGAAAGACCATTGGAAGTGCAGTTGTTGATGAGGGTGCTTCTACATGTGTTATGTCCTTGTCATGTTGGAAATATCTCGGATCCCCAGAGCTAGTCCCGTCAAACACCCTGCTTACTGCTTTCGACGGAAGGTCATTCCATCTGCATGGTATCCTACCAGCTTTTGAAATTAAGCTGGCAGGGAAAGCGGTGTCTGTTGAGGTAGAGGTAATTGATGCACCTTTGGACTATAATTTGGTTTTGGGAAGAAGCTGGACTTATGCCATGTCTGCTATTGCATCGGTCATCTTTCGATTGGTAGTGTTTCCACACGAAGGGAAGTTGGTTATTGTTTACCAACTTGATTTTACTCGAAAAGGCCACATGGAGTCTAATGAGTCTGCTGTTCCATTGGTTGATCAGGTCAAACCTGCTGCACAGAGCTTAGGGGCTGGAATGTACGCATCACTGATGGGAACATTCGATCTTCTAGCTCCTATTAATTATATAGGTTCTACTAGTGTGGGAAATTCCATTACTACGGTTGTTGATAGGACTGATCCTTGGGTTCTCCCTACCCACCATGAACCTGAGGTGCCCCTGTCGGCAGTGGAAGTAGCTTATCAAGCTATCACACAAACCACTATTGATCCCATTCCGATTCCACTTTCGGTCTCAAAGGAATTGGAAGAAGTCTATATGCCTACTTGGGTAGAAAACTCTTTGCATTTGATGGATTGTTTAGATATGGTTTTACCTTTTGATGAAGCCATTCTAGAAGCCATGTGTGGACGAGATAAGATCTATGAATATCTTCATCATCGATCCTATTTTCTTCCAGAGCTAAGCAGGATAGAGAATCAAGAGTTTCAGGTGAGACTGACAGATGATGTTGATACGCCTGTTAATCCCTTACCTAGGGAAGGAATGTTTGCTGAGGGGAATATGGCAAATATTTCTGCTACCATCCCTATCAACATCTCTATAAATCCTGATGTTGTGGAAAATATACATATCGACGCAAACTACTCTCCTGAGGAGATTGCCATTTATACTGCCTTGTTTAATGAATTATGTGACATTTTTTCCTGGTCATATGAGGAGATGCTAGGCATTGATCCATCTATAGTCGAGCACGAGATCCGAACATACCCTGATGCTAAACGTGTTCGGCGGCGGCAGTGAAGGATGAAGTGGAAACACTACTGAAAGGCAGTTTTATTTATCCCATAGCTTTGAGGGAATGGGTATCCAACCTTGTTCCTATTGATAAGAAGCAAGGGACCATACGCATCTATACTAACTTCAGAGATTTAAACAAATCCTGTCCTAAGGAAAACTATCCCACACCATTTATAGACCAAATTATTGATGCTTGCGCGGGAAGTGAAGTTTATTCGTTTATGGATGGTTTCTTCGGATATAATCAAATTCAAATAAAACCGGAAGACCAACATAAAACTGCTTTCATTTGTCCTTGGGGTACCTTTGCGTACAAAAAAATTCCCTTTGGATTGAAAAATACTGGGGCAACCTTTCAGCGGGCAATGAATTTTTCCTTCCATGATATCAAAGCCATTGTCAAGCCCTACCTTGATGATCTGCTTGCACTTTCTCATAAAAGGATTGACCATCCAGATCACTTGCGTTTGATATTTGAACGATGCAGATACTATAAAATTTGCTTGAATCCCCACAAGTGTGTATTCTGTGTCGAGTCAGGGAAACTGCTTAGATTCATTATTTCTAATAGAGGCATTAAGGTGGATCCATTAAAAGTTGAGGCCATTGTAAATCTGCCTCCTCCTCGTTCTATCAGGCAACTTCAGAGCCTGCAAGAAAAGTCCAATTTTCTTCCACGTTTCATTGTAAACTATGCCAAGATTACTAAGGGTTTCATGTGCCTACTAAAACTGGACACCCCATTTGTATGGGATGAAACTGCACAACTCGCATTCGAGGCATTGAAAAAAGCTTTGTTGTCGCCACCATTGTTGAGTCCGCCAGATTACTCTAGGGATTTTATATTGTATATCGCTGCGTCTGAGTCGACCATAGGGGTATTCCTAGTCCAGGAGGACGATAGGCTCTAAGAGCATGTCATTTACTATCTTAGTCGTGCTTTAGTCGGACCTGAATTGAGGTACTCCCACGTCGATAAATTGGCCTTAGCAGCTTTTTATGTTGTTCAGAGGTTACGTCACTACATCTTACTAAGGACTACAATGGTAGTGGCAGATGTTAATCCTTTTCAATATGTTTTGTCCCGACGAATAGCTGGAGGCAAATTCAACAAATGGATAGTCATTCTCCAAGAGTTTGACTTGGATTTTCAGTCCGCCAAATCCAAAAAATCCTTAGTTTTTGCTGAACTTATTGCAGAATTTCCAGTAGACGAAGATGTAGCCGTTGAAGAAGACTCATTTCCAGATGAGCACATCTTTTTTATTTCCACCTCTGATCCCTGGTATGGAGATATACTTATCTATCTCTAGACTTTGAAGTATCCTGCAGCTTTCTTGCGGGAAGAACAACATAAACTACGCCTACATGCTAAGAACTACCTCATCATAGGAGATACTTTATATCGTAGCGGGGTAGATTCCATTTTGCGTCGATGTCTTACCCGCGAGGAAGCAGAGATTATCCTGAATGGTGCCCATAGTGGAGCGTGTGGGGGTCATTTATCTGGGTTAGCAATGGCCCAGAATATATTACGTGACGGTTATTTCTGGCCCACGATCTTTAAGGATTGTGTGGAAGCAGTGAAGCGTTGTTGTCCTTGTCAGCTTTACAACAGGAAGATGCGGTCACATCCCGCTCCGTTATTTCCCATTATCTCGGTGGGACCCTTCACGAAGTGGGGGATTGACTACGTGACGTGTAACCCAGCCTCGGCTATGGGGCACAAATATATCATTATCACCATGGATTATTTTACAAAATGGGCGGAGGCAATGCCCACCTTTACAGCTGACGCGGAAACTACAGCTTTTTTCATGTTCAATTAAATTATAGCATGATTTGGTATACCCAAGGTGATTGTCATTGACCATGGCAGTCGTTTTAAAAATAGTATGATGACGGAACTGACCAATATGTTAGGATTTAGACAGGAACATTCATCCTTGTTCTATCCTCAAGCCAATGGTCAGGTCGAGGCTGTTAATAAAACTTTGAAAACTATCCTCAAACGTACTATTAATGCAGCCCATTCAAACTGGCATATCATGTTGTACCCTACTCTTTGGGCATATCTAACCAATGTAAAAAATGCTACAGGTTTCTTCCACTTCCAACTCGTCCATGGAGTGGAAGTTGTTACCCTGATTGAATGTGAAATCATGTCTTTGAAAATTGCTATTCATGTGTTACCGGATACGACTGATCTTGATGAACATCTATTACATTTAGAACACCTTGATGAGCAGCGTAGAGATGCGCTGATAGAAAACCAAGCTCATAAAAATAGGGTCAAAAGCCAATATGATAAATCGGTCAAGCCTCGAATTTTCTCTGAGGGAGAACTTGTTTTGCTGTAGGACCAAGACAAGGAACCCCTTGGGGTAGGAAAGTTCAGGTTGATGTGGTTAGGACCTTATATCGTGTCGAAAGTATTAAAGAAAGGCGCATATGAGTTGATATATTTTGATGGGAATAAGCTGGCTGAGCCTAGAAATGGGCTCTACCTGAAAAAGTACTATGCTTAGGCTTAGCACTTTTTCTTGTATTTTATTGTATGTATTTTCATGTACATTAGTTTGTCGGTTTGTGTTTTTATACCATCTGTTGGTTATTTCAGATGTCTTTCGAGAGGTTCGTAGGTTTTGCTGATGGCGCCAGTCACCACACTTGTAATTTAGCTTCGGCTGCATGGGTCATTTATTCACCCTCAGGACAGCTAGTTGCCTCAAGAGGCGCTTACTTAGGTCCTGCTTCCAATAATGTGGCTGAATATAGGGTTGTCATTGAGCTTCTATGGGATGCTTTGTCACGTGGTATCACTCAGCTAGAAGTCCGACTGGACTCTCAACTGGTGGTTTCCCAGCTCAATCGGGCTTACCAGGTGCGGAACCCTATTCTATTACGTCAGTTTATGCAAGTTAGGTTATTGGAAAGAAATTTTGAGTTCATTACATTCAATCATATTCCAAGGAATCAAAATTCATTAACTGATGCATACGCTAATTACATCTTGGATTGGCATTTAACACATTTTTCATAAAAAAAATATACAGCAAACACATAAAAAACATTTGTAAATAAACTGACAAAATATGTGTGTGTGTGTGTGTGTGTGTGTGTGTGTGTGTGTGTGTGTGTGTGTGTGTGAATATCTGTCCATAGATAGGTCCAGTCTTTGATCCTCAGATCGAGTCATAATTGTATAATATACAAAATATGGATCAAAGTCCATCAAATGCCCTAGATCTAAGCTGGACCACCCTGGTCCCCCCGTTCATCCTGTACTCTGGCTTCTTCAGTCTGTTCGACTTCAACAGCCTCAACAGCATCTATATATACTAATATTGCTCTGGCTACCCACCTCAAAAGGTGTATCCAGAAAAGTGGCACACCAACCACGAACTCTTGCATGATGGCTAGGATGTGCTCAATCCGTAAGGTGGGTACTCTCTAGGTAAGCCTGGCTAGCTTCCCCTCCAGAACCATAATCAGCCCCTGGTCCTCTCCCAAGACAGGACACACATACATGTGTGGATGCCCTTCAGGGCAGACTAGTCCAATATATGAATTTTGACATTTTAATAGGATTAGAACTCTTATACATACGTATATATCTCCATATTTTAAAATTCATAAAAATTTTAAAATTTGAAAATAAAAAATTACCTAACTCTCCCCATGCTCCTCCTGGAGGGAGGATGAGGTCCGCATCACCCTGAAAATCCATTCCAATATATGGAAACTGCTCCAAAGGTGGCAACTGATGCTCCCACCAAAATTATAAGTCATCATCATAGACACTTTGCACTGAGCCACCACCTCCCTGGTGGAGGAAGATATCTCCCCATCTACTCCACCTAGGCTGACGAGGAGAACGAACTAGAAAGGGTACTGCATGGCTCAATCCCGGCACTCTCTCAAAGAAGAAAGCTACCAGTATGCTAGAATATCCAAAAATCTTCCTCCTTCCTCTCTTGTAGTCAGAGAGTTGTTTTCTTATAATCAGGATCACTCCCGAGCACTAGTCATATAGGGCCCCCTGCATACAATCCGCTGCTAGTCTCATCTGGTTCCGTGTCACAAGATGAAGAGAAGATGATCCCGCAACCCTCACTGTGTTACTTGTCAATACCTATAATAGAGGAAGGTCACGTATGTGTACAATGGGGATGCAACTACCCCTCTTTTGTGTGCCTATTGCGCAGTATACATCAATATAGTTTTGGACACTTAGAGGATCACTGCCTCTGCCAGTTCCTTCTAAGTTTACCAGAGCTCCCCATCACGATAGACCCACAATGAAATAGATATCCTCTGAAGTAATCTCTAAGGACTCACCTTGAAGGTCAAACATGCCCAAGTCATGATCCCAATAATTTATCAGGAACTCTAAGATGCGTACATTGGCCCGCATAGGTGAGGTACAGAAAAACTTTAACAACCCTCTTGAACGTAAAACATTCACGGTGGGGGCATCTTGGAGTGCTTCTTGATCCATATCTTCATGTCCGCGCTCCCTCCACTCAAGCACCATCTTCAAACCTAGTAAACAAGCATTTGCAAACTTTCAATTTCATGTAAAATTTCAA
Organism: Pseudotsuga menziesii; assembly: GCA_001517045.1. Classification (NCBI taxonomy): domain Eukaryota; kingdom Viridiplantae; phylum Streptophyta; class Pinopsida; order Pinales; family Pinaceae; genus Pseudotsuga; species Pseudotsuga menziesii. The sequence continues at coordinate 20,470 of LPNX010158235.1, read as the reverse complement.
AATTTTGACCCTATATACTTCTTTTTCACCTCATGCAGCGTACGCGACTGTCTATTAAGGTATGTCGTGTACTGTACGTGACTGTTCTTCGGGAAACCCGCGTACAGAACGCATGTATGCGAGTTTCAATATAGCGAACCTAGGTACACAGCGTTGCTTGGTTCCGTGCACTTAAAAACATAAAATTAGGGCTTAATTTTGATAAATGCTTGGATCAAATTGAAGAGCATGGAGTGTAGTATTACCTGATGCTTGCGGATTTGGAATTGGTCCACCGGATTATCCACACCGAGCAATTGAAGGTAGAGGTGAAAACTTGTCTTTTATGTCTAAAAGTTCAAATGGTGAGTTTTATTTAGGTTTTTGAACTATTTATAGAAATTTTATTTCTTAAAGTGGGTTTTTCCCCTATAGTTCACAATTTCTAAAACTAATACCACATATTTTTGCCTTGTAACAAGTTTGTCATCATTTTAAGGTGTTTTTGCTCATATGGGATGGTTTTTTATCATTTCACGTGCATTTTGCATTTTTACCTATTCCATCTTAAACCTAGCAATTAACATTCTGACCACGGACTATGGTATTTTAACCATTAGCTCCTTGTCTTTACCATTGTTCTTCCGTGGATAGGGCCTTCCTCTCATGAGTATCCCCATTTAGAACCTATTTTGTCTTTCGATACTCATGTTGCAGCTGTCTTAGGTACAGGGGAATATTTTTAGCTATTTTTCACGCCAAATTGAGCCTCATTTTGGTCTCTTTTTACAAGCTATCCCTTTATAGGACTCCCTGCCCTTATGGAGTTTCTTTAGGCCCAAGTCTGACTCCTTAAAAGTAGACTTGACTGTCGAGTTAACTTGTCCATTCAAGCTCGTTAAGAATACGTGAATGGGCATCCACATTGGTGGTAGGTTATCTATTTCTTGGACCATGTGTAATAATACGAGAAAGGATCACTCTATTTTCTATGGAATTGAGAAGAGTATTCTCAGGTACAGGTTTATCACTTTTCCGGACTTGAGGGACTAAATTTACGGAAAAGGAACACCTGGTTTGAGTTCATTTTTCTCTTTTTCATGCTCTGGACCTAAACATGAAAAAGATTCTGAGTGTACTTTATGTCTTTGTCATGCTCGTTAAACACTAAAGAACAAAGCATCGAGTTTATTGTTGTAATCCCCATTTCTCGTACTCAAATGGATCTTTTCGAGTGTTCTTTCTTTCCTTCACACTCGTAAAACTCAAGCTATATGTTGTTCTTGAAGGAGCGTTGGGTAGGTGGTAATTTAACCTTTTTCGGACCTCCCTGGCTAAGTAAGAAAAAGGTTCACCTTTTCTTCTATGAAAGTTAAGAGAGTTCTTCTCTGGTATGTTTTATAATTTTCCGGCCTCAAGAGACTAAATTGGACGAAAAAGGACCCCCCCTGGAGTCTTCTTTGGAATTTTCAGACTCTCTAAATATAAAAATACTAGGTGAGCATGTACTAGTTCGGGCTCATAAAATCCACGAATCAATGACACTATCAAGCATTATTCCCTCTTCTCTTCAAGCTTGTCAAAAAATGAAGAGAGATCTAAGTTGACTTTCCTGGACTCGTTAAAATTTAACAGGGAAGGTAAGGAAGAAGTTTTCTTTTGGTTTTCAGTTAGTGGCAGCATGTAATCCTTGAACAAAGCACTCTCTGTTTTTTTCGATACTCATGTCTCAGTGTTCACTTTCAGTTCAGCTATTACTTTGAGTTTCTTACTCCTCCTCTTGTCAATTCTACCTGGGGAATCTGATCATGTCTCCTACATGACAGATAAGTCTAGTTGTTCTATCTATAAAGTTAAAAACCTTCCTTGGGTCATCTCTGTGTCGTGCTCACTGTTCAAGGACTTAACCCTGTGTCTGATCTATATCCTGATTCCATCATTGTCATATCTGTTATTACTTGTGTCTCCATTCCTCTACCCAGTTCCTAGTCACTCTTGTGATCTGTTGGAGGATCTATTTCCTTCATCATCACAGTATGGTTCTACATCAGCACTTCCTAACAACGAAGACCTAGAGTTTTGACGATTGTACCTCAAGATTCACTATCATTATTGGTGAATTCCTTTGCTTCAATTGTCAATTATCACCTATTGATTGACAATCTGTTGAATCCGCTCCATGTTTGACTTCAATAACATCTATTCACATGGCTTGGATTGTACTGGTTCTTTGGGATTGTTTATGAAGAGCTTAGTTTCCTATCTATGGACTAAGTTGCGCAAGACTATGTTGTACCTATTTACACAGCTTCCAGATCTTTGAAGACTCATCATTATTGCATATTGTGGCTTCGATCCACCTTTGTAATATACGTGGTCTAATACCCGTACTATATGATGTACTCAAATATTGTAACGGAGCTAGTGTTCCAGTATGTTGAACATAGCATCCTCAAATATGACTTTGTATATGACATTATTATGTATTTGTTTCAGGTACTACCTCTGCTCCATTGGATTTCTGAGTTCTCCAAAGATAATGATTATATGTATTTTTGCCATTGCTTTCCTTTGACCTCACACATTAGGGGGCATCTGTTATCAACCCAAATGGCACTTCTCTATCCGAGTGCCGACACTTGATATGTTGGTACACAAAAGGACACTATAGGATTGAAGGTTGCCTAAACACTATAGATGGGCATGACATGAGATGCATTTATCCTCCAACCAGCTTGTCATTTTATATTTCTATATGTTGATTGTTGTACGCGACTATCTCCACTGAAACTCGCGTACATATGCGACTATGTTCATTGACAACCCACGTACTGTACACGACTATTCTCATTGCAACCTGCATATAGATCTATATGCGGGTTTCCCTTAAAGAAACGCGTGTGTCATACGTGGGTTGCCAGTATCAATAGTCGTGTACACATCCATTCGACATTAAAAATAATAAAACGCGATTAATGGAGATTAGTTGAGCCCTAAACATTAACCATCTCAATTGTATCAACCTCTTCAACCTTAGAAACTGCTCTATTTCCCAAAGTATAAATAGAGGCCTTGGGGAGGGCATTAATCAATCAATCTTGGAGAGCAAAGTTATGTTGGTGGTATATCTTCAGAATTCTTTGGAGCAGCAGAACTCAGAGTCCTTTGGTTGCAGAGGAGTCCTTGTTTCAGGCATTGGGTTGTACGCTTATCTCATTCACTATCGTTAATAAAGAGAATTCTTCTTCCAACTTTCTGTTGAGTCTCTTTCATGTATCTTGGTTGATAAATATATTTGATTAAGCACTATATATTTTATTTATCTAACCTTTCATATATACATGTATAAGTTTGTACTCGGAGAATTTTCTCTTTGCAGGTGAAGGAGATGCATCTCTAAAAGCTTTGGAGAGAAGCAGAGCGAGAGAAGAAAAAGATTGGATCAACCGTCGATAATCGGGTGATTCCAATATATATTCCTATTTCCTTTATGTACTTTAAAGATGATTGTCTGCAAGTTTTAGATGTACGTTGGTAACCCCAGACCCTAGGTTATATTGTGTTTATTCCTCAACAACAATGCCTCATGGAACATACCTGGAAGATGAAGATGGAAGAGGCTTGTGACGAGGATTACTTCCCAAATATCAAATGCCAAACTTTGATGAGCCTTTCTTGCCAACGTTTTACCTCCTTCAACCAAATCAATTTTCCTATTCTTGTCAATCAAGGACACAAAGATCAATCAATCAATCAAGACTGGAAAGAGATGCATACAAATAGATGAGAAACATGAATTGCTAGTACAAAAGATAAAACAACTCCCTGTCACCCAAAACGTCCTATTGAAGCTTGAAGGGTGGTGCTTCTCCACCAATTCTCACCCCTCCAAAATGTCTTATTTTCCTGCAAAACAATGTTACTTGAAGATAAAATCAAGATGGCCACCAATGTCTATCAGTGCAGAGGAAAAAGCATTTACAATCACCGCAATCATTCCAACTCCAAGATCCAATATGCCCAAGAAAGTATTTTTATTCCAATAGCCAAGAGCCAAAAATCTTTAGATCCCTCCACCCTTTTACAATGAGGGGGGTCTCCTACTTATATAGGATAATAAAGACCAAAATCCTAGATCTCAAAACCAATTTTTGAAATGAGTGGTTGATATTAAAATATCTCACAACATAATCAATTTTTTAAGATGATCCAACATAAAATATCACATGGATCACTCAAAATAGAGGTGACGTCATAGCTAGGAATGACTAAGTGAGGGTGACGTCATCCTCTAGAGGGGGATAAAACACATGGGACCACCTCATATGACATGAATCAAGAAGCTCATGGTGGGTCTAGGAGGCATCAATACTTACTATCTCATCCCCATGGCACAATAATATAAAATAATATGTCCAAATAATACAAATGATCAAATCATGTCCTCAAAATCTGTGAGAGACAAGCAGTAAAAGGCCTCTTGTGGCCTGTATGGACCCCACTAACTGATGCAAACTGGAAGGAAGATAGGGGGTTCACCCTGGAATACCTCTATGAAGACCAAGTGCCAAAACCTTTCCTCAATTTCCCAAATTGAATTCCTCAGTGACCCTTTTATTCCATTTTTAATCCTCCTTGAAAACTGTGAAACTACACAAACTGCCTCCTGGAGTACCTACGTTGTGAAACTGAGCCCACCAAGCTCTCTAGAAGGGGGTTATAATTGTAATATCAAGTGGCTGGACCACCCCCTCCTCATACAGCGCCCTATGTGAACTGGCCTCTCATGGCCCTTGCTAGACGGGCTAGGAAAATAACCCCAAATCTAGTCAACAAGTGGATAATTGCATCTATCACTGTCAAAAGTGCCTAAAACTGAATGATAAGTATCTCACTGGATCTAGAAGAGCCAAATATACTAATAATGTGTACTCATACACCATGGGTTACCCTAAAGGGCCCACTGTAGGGTCCACCATATATGGACAATGCATAATCTGATGATCTATAATAATAATAAACATGTTGAACTGCATCAATCACCATCCGAATAATATGTCCACCATATGGTATCAATAACAAGAGTATGTGGGACCATCAATCATCATCCATAAGTATATATGGTCAACATCATCACGGATCCCAAGAATGACCAAGGACAAACTATATCAATAGACTAAGACATGTTCCTTTAGATCACATTCACAACATAACCTAAAGTATAAACATCATTCTGTGGCATTTAATACATTTATATATTTCATTGTTATTTATGTTTTACTTGCACAATATCTTCAATGACAAACTCACTCATTGGACATGGCCTAACTGCAAGCTAGGGATGAAGCCTAGGACAAAACGGATGACTTGACCAACTTTTCCAAATGACACCTTGGACGGGGAAAGGGGAAGCTATACTCTGTACTGGACAAATAACAAAGGGAAGGGAAGTGCCTCACAAATGGTTGAGTTGTTCAAAGAGTGCTTATTCAACTTAGGCATCATGTCTACAATGCATCAAGTTTTATCCAGGTTCATTAGGATTATCAATTTCATTTCCATGGCCTTTTTGGCCTATATGACCCTTTTGGGACTTCACCAGCGCTTAAAAGCATAGCTAATCACAGCTTTCATTAGGGACATATTCAAATTTATAAGGACAGTAATATTTGGATATAGCATAAATTTAACCATTTCTTTTGGGACCTTTTCTTATACCCTTCGCGGGGTATTTTAGTATTTCATTTCTCTTGCCCTTTACTCACGTGTGTTAAGAAACACATTCTAGAGTTTACAATTTCCATGGGTGTATATATAAATATCCCAATACAAGTAGTACATGAGCTTTCAGTTTTATCCAATGACATCTCAAGTGACTAGGGGGAGTTCTGCATAGTGCCAAACATCGAGACAACCGACCATAATGATTTAGGTATACAATCCAACTTACCAAAGGCAAGTTCTGTCACCAACTCAGAGCCGTGACACAAAATAAACATGGATGCGGTCCAACACAGAGGTAGGAAAAGGGAAGTCCTCAGTATCAAGAGGTCAAGAAGACAAGCCAAAGGTGAAATCCAAATTAAGGAAGGTCATGGATGGGCGAAGTCAGGTGAAAATGGTGCCTAGGCTAGCAGACAAGGATGTTAAGAAAGGCCATATCTATGCTCATAAGAGGGTAGTGAAACCAATGATTTTTGTCAGAAAACCTAAGTGTGCAAGTAATGAGTCCATTTTATAATTTACAACATCATCAAGAAAATTCTAAATAGTTTTCCACATCATGAATCATATACCAAGTCCAAGCTATGAATACGACTAAAACAACAAGATAGTAATCCAAAATCAATAATCAGAAGTCCAAAGGTCATATCACATCATAATAATAATCAATAATCATCTGAAACACTGCTGCAATATAATGATTGGGAACTGAACTGAAACTATATGGAACAAAGGGTCACATCAGTCATCAAATCTGAGCTCTCAAGGCTCAGCCTTGGCACAAGGTCTAACAAAATCCAATACAATATACTTCTCTGATCCATGAGTGATCATAAATAACAAACTCATCTTTGTAAAGCAAAAGCTATGAAATGTGCAGATATCTTCTCAGCAAGAATAGTATCCCAGCTACTATGGTGTGATAACAGTACACACTAAGGAAAGTGTAGAGTTGACACCAAGGAAGTTGTAGAGAACGCATAAAGAAAGTTGTAGAGTCCACACCAAGGAAGTTATGTGAGGAACACACACAAGTGAAGCCAAGGAGGAGATAAGGCAGATAGTAGGAAGAGGATTGACCAGCAAGGTTGAATACTGCAAGGATAGTACCATACAATGTCGTATAGGGTACTATAGTTCCTCATATTTATGTGTGGCATATTATTTTTTTCCAAAATGTTGTAAACCTCAGGTTGAGTTTTACTTGTAAGTTTTGATTATTAAATCATAAGCTAATTTGAAGGAAAAAATTATTGTCTATCGTGTTTATGCTTCCACTATTCATTTTCAGCTATTTGCGTGATTATTGTATGTTTAGAAATATTTTTTATGTTGTTAAATAAGTTCAAACTCGGTTTATTTAATCAAGAGAAACGTAGGACAATGGTCACCTAGGGCCTAAAAACTTACAATGTACAATATGCCTCTACATGGAATCCTTTAACTTCCAAGTTGCTTCCTCAACTGGGATTTTCACAACAATCTTGGTCCTTCTAGTCCAATATAGTTGTTGACCATCTCATACACAATGCACCAACATTAATTTTCCACTACCCTAGTTTTCTTCCTAGGCTTGACATATCCACATGTACCTATACCAATCATTAATAATATATATGCATGATATAACCATTATTTGCCAATAATCATATATCAATAAGAATTTTTAAATACCACAAGGTAAGCACATATATTCATTTCATAAATTAAGTATGAAATATCTATCGAATACTTATTTGTATGCATATTTATTTTATTTAACAAGGTTTCCACAAGAAATAATCCATCCCACTACTCCTTTTGACACACCCTCTANAAGTATGAAATATCTATCGAATACTTATTTGTATGCATATTTATTTTATTTAACAAGGTTTCCACAAGAAATAATCCATCCCACTACTCCTTTTGACACCCCCTCTACAAATGTCGCAATCCACAAAACTCCTCCTGCCTCATCCTACACAACACAAAGAATAGGATCCCTTATCTACATGCAGTCCCTCAAGCTATCTCAATTCCCTTTTAGTGCTCCAGCATAGGCTGGCTGGGGAATATTCATGGTGGGACTCCAAGGACCTCATGAATCGCTCTTAGCAAATTCATTCAATTTTCCTCTTCTCTACAGTCACTCACCCTTAAAGCTTAGGAATCCTCATCTCTGATAAATAGTCCCTTAGGTGATTGATCACTCACCAAGGATTTCTTGCAAAAGAAGAGCATAACTTATTGGGTTCCCATGTTCTAGCAATGGCCTTCTTCCAAATATTTCCAACTTTCAATAGTCGTCATTGGTTCATATCAGATAGATTCACCACCCATATGTGTCATAAACATAAACATACATGTATTAGCAATAATACTTCTATCTATCAACCAATCTTGGGAATCAGTATTACAATAATTAAATCCTTGATGATAGCACAAGTTCCACACATAACACTTAGCTTTCGGTGGTGTGAGAAATGGTCCTTGCCTTCAATATGTCTCACTTTCACTACCATATCCAAGACATCTTTTTTTTATAAAACTTTGTTCCCTCGATAGAACGTTCTCTTAGTTCATCCAATATCACTAGCTTTTCATGTGTTTATTTCATTGTATTCACAATATATCATGAAATTATCTTAGAATTATGCATTATCAATTATTCCATCATTTCATCTATTAACATATTATGCAATGAAATATGACATAGCATGTATTCAACCGATGTATTCAAACATATGTGCCATAAACATGTGTACATAAGCACAATATTTACACAATCTAATCATTCACACCCACTTAATGTACCCTTGCATTGATTCATGAATACCATATCAAGTTCACAAACTCTAATTTGCCTTGGTTAATTACTCATAACCAACACACACATGGAATGTTATTGTATTCATATGAATGCGCTCTAAATTATGGATAAACATACAAGTCTAAGGATTTCCTCCTTCACCCTTCCATATCCTACCACACCCTACCAAGTGGGTATCCTTCACATAAACGCATAAAAACATTACAGGAATGCAAATTCAATATATGCCTATTCGGGCCAGATTGGTTAGGGATTGGGTAAGGATCTTTTCAAGAAGGGGTCAACATTCAAGATAGTGAATTTAGAAAGCTTTTGGTCTTGGTTGGGCCAAGAAAACTATCATTATGGATGATGCAAAGGATCCTTATGCATCTACAACAAATGCCATGGGACAAAATATACACAATGAGAATGTAGACACAAAATATAATAACCATAGAAACCAAGTAACTCCTCCAGATATTGTGGAGACTATGAAATTTCTAAGAGTGGAGTTATAAAGTTGCATAGCAAATAATGAAAGCCTAATTAAAGCTCAAGAAGAACAAAACTAGTTTAATGCTACCATGCTTCAAATATTGACATACATTCAAAGGAATATGCACCATGGGTAGAACTCAAGCAATGAGGATGGGAGTGGGAGTAGCTCAAGGAGACATTCTCACAAGAGGTCCCATAACTCAAGAAGGATGTATCGAGATAGGAAATATACTCTAGAACATTATCCCAATGAGTCATCTTACTCCAAATACCCCACCAACAATCCAAGTTCTTCAGCTCACAAGAACAACTCACGTAGAGAATTTTGGAAGGCCAAACACCCTACTTTTAACATAAAGTGAAATTTGGGAAAGAAGTTGAGGCTTGGATTCTTTGTATGAGGAATTACTACCAATTCCATGACTACTTTAGAAATGTGAAAGAAAGGATGGCCATATTCAATTTGAATGGTGGAGAATCAATATGGTGGGATCACCTTAGGCAAGTCAAGAGGATCAATGAAAGAAAGATTATTTGGAAGCAATTTAAGAAGTACTTCCAGGAAAAGTATCTCTCTGATAGGTACTATGATGATAAAATCAAAGAAATATATTTGTTAGAGTTGGGGAAAATGACCACATATGAGTATGCAAACAAACTATTGGAGTTGTTGAGGTATGTTAAGTATATTAAGGATGATAAGGTGAAAATTCAACATTTTCTAAGTGGGATACTGCAGTCATACAAGGGTTGAATTGAGTTTGATAAACCTTAAACTCTATATGATAATATATGGAAGGATAAGTATTGTTATGACCAAAGAAAAAGGATGATGAAATTCCACAAGGAGTGTAAGGAAAGAAGAAGGAGAATTTTGGCCAAAGGAGGAAAGGATTCAAGCCTCCTCATTTCATAACATTCAAAACTAAGCCAACAAAAGTTGTGGGGGATAGGCCAAGGGAGCCCCTTCAATGTTGGGGATGTAGAGAGGACCACTTGCTCAAAAATTGTCCACGTTGTAATGAGAATTCCAAACATGTTCAGAACATCCAAGAGGTTGAAACTATGGGTGGCATTGAAAGTATGATTCCTAAAATCTATGCTACACTAGAGGTTGAGGTTGAGGTTGAAAGCAAACCAATAATTTGCTGAGATTGAGGTTGAAAGTAAGATTGTCAAGCAATGTATTACTATTTTAATTAACCTTGGATCTAATCATAGTGATGTTACTCCTAGATTTTTTAGAATTGTGCTTTTGAGAAAAGAATGCCAAACTGGTTCACAACATCCAATAGGTTGGAACTATGTGGATGTAGTAAGGCCAATTCCCAGAATCTATGCTACACTGGAGTGTTTCCAAGAAAACCATCAATAAATTGTGATTAAAGTTGAGGGTAAGATTGCTAGTCAAATTATTTATATTTTAATTAACCCTGCATCTACTCACAATTATGTTACTCCTAGAATTATTGAGAATTGTGCTTTTGAGAAAAATAAATCATGGCTAGTCCATAACTAGCCAATGCAACCAAGAGAAAAGTAAGTGAATGGTGGATATCCATTGAATATGTATGGACTATTCACATGGGAAAATATAAATATTTTCCACTTGGTTCATATAATGTTCTCATTGGAATCGATTGGTTTGAACCACATCGAGTTAAACGTTATTGCTACAACAATAGTTTTGAATGCATTAATGAATACGAAAAGCCAAGGATAATAGAGGGAATTATAAATATGATTTTTATTAAACAAATTCCATCCTTGTAACTAAATCATTTTTTTAGGAAAGGTTGTCAATTGTGTGAAACTCATGTGTTAGACAGAGAAGAAAATGAAGATCCCAAGTTGGACGAATGTCAATGTTAGGATTGTAATCCTCACTTGTCCAATTTGGTCAATTATTCCTAATTTAGGAGTCTTTTTAATCATTATTGAGACACTACTACCGTAGGGTCCACATGGCCTAATTGGTCCACATGTACCAGTTACTAGAGTGTGGGGAACACTAATTAAGGCTAACTGCCACTGAATGCACTTACATTCATCAATTTAGGCGCCTCCTAGACCAAACCCTACAATTTAAGAGCCACTAGTAGTGCCAGCACCAACCTCCTTTAGTTGAGTTCAGTTGGTGACTAGTCATGAGTTAGTTACATTCAGTTATTGTTAGTTACACTCAATTAGTGCCATTCTTTGCATGACTGCATGTGGGAAGGCTCCTTATCTCACCTACCACGTCAGTTAGACTAGTTTAACTGATTCTAACTAATTGATCCATTGATTGAAACAACTGGAGCTAGCTAGTTAAGCTCTGATAATGATTTAGACATCTACAGTTATCCATGTAGTTAGAATGAGTCAATCAATTTGAATTTCCTCACATGTATTCAAATTGTTTGGTTATTAATATCAGTGTATTTCATTGTAATAATTATCCAATTATTTTTTTATTAATAAAAGCATTATACAACTGCAAACCATTTTTTTGCATTGTTTCATTTCAATTCTGAGTAAATTGCGTGTGAGATATATTTGTGAGTTTTGCATTGGATCATAGATTCCTGTGAGCTCAAGTTTTTCATAGCCTCGGCATGACAAGGAAATTCTTCTTCTACATATTTCATGTTGGATCTATGAAAAAATTTGAGCAAAAAAACTCAAAACATTCCAGCTCTGCACCAGAAGCAGAGAGTATATTACATAATTTCTAGAAGCCCAACCTTGTTGATCAAGCTTGCTTGATTGACTAAGCCAGGTGTGATGCAAATTTCAAAAGAGCACGATGTTTGACCCTACTTTGTGTTTTTTGTGTAATTGCAGGAAAAACTTCATATGGATTCAAAATTATCAGTTCCTCTTCTTACTCCATCCATAAGATATTCAAAATGGGAGTTGAAGATGATTTCATCTCTCAAGAGACAATATCTATATGAGGTGTCTATTGGACTTGGTAAAGAATCTTATCAAGATGATAATGACTGGCTAAATGACAGTGATAGAGCTTTTGGAACAATATGTCTGGCCCTTTCTCCAAGCTTGCACTACCTTGTTAAATCTGTTGAATACCCAAAGGATCTCTAGACAAAATTGGACAGAACCTTTGGAAAGCACAATGAGGATCATAATAGAAATTTGGAGATCAAACCCAGCTGCACAAGAGTTATTTATTCAAAATTATCGGTCTCTACTCTCTCTGATGAAGTTGTTCAACATGAAGAAGAAGCAAAATATTCTACACAGTCAATTCGAATTGAAGAAAGTCTCCTTGCAGTGACTCCTTCTCCTATTGCTCTAGAATTTTATGAGATATTTGATATCTCATATTATCATATGGCTGATACAGAAGAAGACATTCAAATATATTAAATTGAATAAAAACTCTACTCCACTTCTATGCCAACATTCTCCAGTGATTCTCCTTTAAATTATGTGCAAAATTTGCCAGTGATTGCTTCAGAAAGTGAAGAGAAATTCAATTTCTCTCCCTATAATGTTGCTGATGGTGTGAATATGAGTAATACCTTGGATATTTTTGAAATAATATCAGATTTTAGGAGTGATCCATTCACTCTCCTTGATCTAGAGCTTCCAGCAAATTCCTACAGGATTGCATGCACTAATACTCAGAATTTTGAAGAAGGAGAAAACTGTGCATCTACCATCTTGGTGGAGCACACTCTTGGATATTATATGAACCTATTTGGATCTCATATGATATTATTTGGATCTTATCTTATATTATTTGGCTCAATTTTAATTTTCAAGAGATTTCAATAATGCTTGTAACTACTCTCACTAATTTTGGTGTGAAAAAACAAGTACCGAAAGTCCCAAAATTGTTGTTGGGGATTTGATGGCATTCCACACTTTTGGATATGATATGAAATTATCTATTTTTGGATCTGATATGATATTATTTGGTTCAAATTTTAAGTTCCAAGAGCCTTCATTCATGCTTGTATCTAGTCTCATCAATTTTGGTGTGACAAATCAAGTACCGCTAGTCTTCTTCAAACTTGTTGTTGGGGATTTGATGTTAGTTTCCTCTTATGAGGTTGCTGATATTGTATTTTTTGAATCATTAGTTATTTGTGATTCTATATCATAGTATGGAGCTCAATCATTCTCTCTCCACAGCCCCAGGGCTTCTCTACCTTTGATCACATGCTCATCTCCTCACAGAACTAGTAAAGAGGGAGACATTCTACATCCACCTGGACACTTGATCGTAACACTTGGAGTTGATATTACCTCACATGGTTTGTTGTTCAAGGCTGCAATATATCATTTTCTTGGTTTTTCCTCATATGGTTTGAATTCTCAAGCAGTTTTTCTCTCTTATCAATTGATTTCAATTGCTCTACATGAGTCCAGTTTTCATCCAGCAGCTAACTATATTTCTGATTAAGTTGAGCACATTATTCTTCTTCCAAAGAGGAAGATTCCTCCAGACATAATCATTTAGTTTGGATGGAGAATTTCACATGCCCGGCCCCAAGATACCTATGCACAGAGAACAAGATTGATCCCAATTCTACCTGCTTAGTTTGAGGGGGGGTATTTTTCCCATGAGGTTTTCCCTGTTTTCTTGTTTGTATTAAGAAGTTTATTTTTCATTTTAGCTGTAATGGGTGACCTTTGGTCTTAGTTACCAGGGCCCACAGATTTCCAAAGTTAGCATTCCAGGGGGGCCAATTTGGTCAATTCTTCCTAATTTAGGAGTCTTTTTAATCATTATTGAGTCACTAGTACCATTGGGTCCACATGGCCTAATTGGGCCACATGTACCAGTTACTAGAGTATGGGGAAAACTAATTGAGGATAATTGCCACTGAATGCACTTGCATGCATTAGTTTAGGCGCCTTCTAGACCAATCCCTACAATTTAGGAGCCACTAGGAGTGTCGACACCAACCTCCTTCACTTGAGTTCAGTTGGTGACTAGTCATGAGTCAATTACACTTAGTTAGCGCCAGTATTTGCATGATTGCATGTGGGAAGGTGCCTTGTCCCACCTACCACATCAGTTAGATTAGTTTAATTGATTCTAACTGATTGAGCCACTGATTTAAACAACTAGAGCTATCTATTTAAGCTCCGATAGTGATTTACACATGTCTAGTTATCCATGCAGTTAGATTGAGTCAATCAATTCGAATTTCCTAACATGTATTTGAATTGTCTGGTTATTAATACCAGTGTATTTCATTGTAATAATTATCCAATTACTTTTTTATTAATGAAAGCATAATATAGCTGCAAACCATTTTTTTGCACTGTTTTATTTCAATTCTGAGTAAATTGCTTGTGAGATCTATTTGTGAGTTTTGTCTTGGTTCATAGATTCCCATGAGCTCAATTTTTATAGTCAAGTCTTCCAATCATTCATTGATATGTTCATTAATGAAGTATTAGGGATTCCTCCAAACAAGGATATTGATCTCACAATTTATCTTGTTTTAGGTGTTGCACCAATGTCCAAGACAACTTATAGAATGGGTACCCTAGAATTGTTAGAGCTGAAAATGCAATTACAAGAGTTGTTGGAGAAGAAATACATCCACACAAGTGTCTCTCCATTGGTATCAACAATATTATTTGTAAAATGAAGGATGGAACTATCAGGTTATCCATTGACATAGGTAGTTGAATAAAGGTATAATGAATAACAAGTACCCTTTACCTCAAATTGATGGGCTATTTGATCAAATGAGAGGGTCAAAGGTATTTTCAAAGATTGATTTGAGTTCCATATACCATAAGTCATAATCAAAGGAGAAGACATTTGGGCACTATGAGTTTTTAGTGATGTGATTCGGTCTCACTAATGCAATAGCTACATTCATGTGTCTCGTGAATAGTGTTTTCAGCAAGTACTTGGATAAGTTTGCGCTTGTTTTTCTGTTGACATTATTATTTATTCTAAGATTGAAGAGGAGCATGAAGAACCATTAAGTGTGGTTTTGAAAGTGCTAAGAGAGAATAACTTGTATGCAAAGCTAAGCAAATGTAATTTCTATCAAAGGAAATTCATTATTTGTGTTACATTATTTCATAGCAAGGAATATCAATGGATACAACATGAATGAGGCCATTATAAATTGGAAAACACCAATGAATGTGACAATTGTGATCTCTTCTATGGGTATTGTTGGTTATTATTGTTTCTTCATTGAAGGATTCTCCAAGGTTACACACCCCATCACTTTTTTGCAAAAGAAGGGAATAAAATTTGAGTGGACAAAATGAATAAAAGGTTAAAAATATTTTCTAGAATCTAAAGGAAACCCAAGATAGACAGAAAATATATGTTGATAAGAGTATAGAGGATGATGAATTAATGTTGGGGGTCATGTTTACCTTTGAGTGAATCAAAGGAAGAGTTCCATGAAGATTGGACGTTGTGGCAAGTTGTCACCAAGATATTGTGGGACATTTGAAGTGCTTCATTGGATAGGTCAAGTTGCATGTAGAATTGCATTTCCTACTAACATGAGAGTTCATAATGCTTTTTCATGTTTCTTTGCTTAAGAAATATGTACATGAGACTAGCCATGTGATTTATTGGAATGTGATCTAGATGTAACCAAGGGGAGAGTTCCAAACAAATCCATTATGCATCCTTGACAACAATGTAATATTGTTATGGAACCAAGCCATCAGATAGGTAAACATGTAGTGGAATAACTTTGGTCCCAATGAGGCTACACAGGAGATAGACAATGTTGTGAGAGAGACGTATCAATTTTTGTTTTGATTTTGAGGAACACCAAGGACATTGTTATTCCAAGGGGGAGGAAACTGTAATACCCCTAGTTTTAACCCTTGTAATAGTGTTAAATCAAATTATGTAAATGATGTAAATATGCTAGTATGGATTCCTAGTGCAGTGCTCAAGGAAACAGCCTAGCTAGTGAATGGATAGGCATGTATAAGGTAAATATTTCTTATGCGCCATGTGGTTGGATTGTCACGGTGACTCAAAATTTATGTAAATATTATGTTGAAAAGTAATAAATGGTTCAAGATGGTTGCGTAAATAGCACTAGAGGATCCATGTTTCCACTAGAGGGGAAGAGGAAAGGGGGGCACAAGATGAAGTGAAAAAAGTAATGTGGGCCATAAGGAGTCAGGTTGATACATCACCTTCTCAAAGGTATAATATCCACATGCAAACTATGTTTGGGGAGCATGGTAACCTGTTGGAAACATCTTGAGGAGAATAAAAATTTACGTCAAGTTTTAGGTAAGCCTTTGGAAATCCTAATATGTTGCAAAGCCAAAAAACAATGTTAAGGACCTTAAACTACTCCAAAAGTTTGAAAACCAAAAATTTGTAGAAAATTTGCCAAAATGTGGAACCATTCTAAATCATTCGAACAATTGGGTGGCCAATAATATCCACCTAGATCATATCTCCCCCCTCAGTAGAAATGGTCCCCATTTCATCAAGTCCATACGTCAGATGGGGAAACTTTTGTTGAATCTGATTCCTAGTGAGCAGCAACTTTCCCTATCAAGAAGATACCCTACTTTGACGAGCCAATACAGTTGGATGGTATGCTTGCATATTCCCTTCATCTTAGTGTCCATGATCTAGTTGATCATCTCCCTCTTAATGTAGTCAGGTAATGGTTTCATAGGGGCCAAGTGCTCGGCTACCTCTAAGGCATCCATGAAAGGTGTAAAATATGGTTGAAGCAACTCCACATTAAGCATAGGATGTAAGCAAAGCAAAGTGGGACTACTTAAATAAAAATAATTATCACCCATAACCTTGGTGATAATGTAAGGCCCATATTGAAGTGGAAAAATCTTCTTTTGGGGTCTTATGCAGCACTTTTTCTACAAATGAAAGCATTCCTTATAACCCACTAGGAACTTGTGTGGAACCCGGTGTTGATCGTGGCTAATGGATAGAAACCAAAGCACACTTGAAAGGAACACTGGCCAATAAATCCATAAAGAACTCTAGTATAGCTATGTTGAATATGGGAAAGGATCTGATCCCAAGCATTTGGATGTTTGGAGTTATACATTTTCAAGATATGCACAATCATCATATTTACTACCTTTGTTTTTACAATGGTTTGGGTTGGAATATGGTCAAATTAATCACCTTAGTGTCCATCATTGACCATATGATAGACCAAAAAGTACTCAAGAACCTGTCCTCCCGGTCTAAAATAATGGTTCATGGGGGGGAGGGGGGGGGAATTGAGCCCAAACATACTCAAAGAAGAGCTTAGAAGTGCCATCAGTTGTGATGATCTTCTTATAGGGAGTTAAAATTATCATCTTATAGAATTCGTCAACAACCACAAATACAAAATCATTTCCATGTTTGGTTTAAGGAAAGCCAGACATGTATTCCATGGAGACAGACTCCCAGAGTCTGTCTGAGGAAAACAAAGGAATATACAACCACCGATCCTTGATGGTAAATTTGGAAATGTCAAAAGTAGTGCATGATCTAATGTAGTTGTTAATGTCTTGTTATAACTTTGGCTAGTAGAAGTACTTTTGCAACAATCCCATTGATTTCTCTATGTTGAAGTGCCTTGCCAATCAATTGTAATGCACCTCCAAGATCATCTTCTCATGCTCACCTGAAGAAACATAGAGGTGCTTGTGATGGCATGCAATGTCTGATAGGTAACAACAAATTCAATATCATTGGTGTACAATTGGGACCACGCGGAGGTTTCATGTCCACAAGACTCTAGACCTATTTTTTGTATGGCTATTGAGGTGAATACCTGACTATTCCCATTGTAACCTGCATATCATACGCGAGTATTGACACTACAGCTCGTGTAGATATGATCATGGTTGAAATCCTCGGGTTGGATTTATGAAAGTCGCATATCCTACACGACCTTCTAGTATTAATAGTCGCATATGCCTTAATCCAAAATTAAAATATATCAGCTTAGATCCAAATCCTAGGCTCTATCAAGCGCTGAGAGGAATCAAATCTCTCGAGGGTATTGCACTCAATGAGCTATAAACTTTGGCATGTCCTATATATAACCATTGATTTTATTCAAACCGAAAGACACATATTTTAATTTAAGGTCCACATATAATATTTTTATTATTAATATTTAATATTATTTATGGCCAACATATAATATATATTATTATTTTTTTATTTTGTTAGGAACAAACATTATAACATCTTTCCATACATGGTTTTAAAACCCTATGCAAGGCCCTCCTAAACCATGTATAATAAAACCATAGGTTGTTTAGGAGGCCTTGCACATGGTTTTAAACCATGTGCAAGGCCCTTCTTGCACTTGGTTTTAAAACCATGTGCAAGGCCCTTCTTGCACATGGTTAACCATGTGCAAGGCCAACATTTTTTTTGCGGATTATAACATCTTTCCCTACATGGTTTTAAAACCCTATGCAAGGCCCTCCTAAACCATGTACAATAAAACCATGGGTTGTTTAGGAGGCCTTGCACATGGTTTTAAACCATGTGCAAGGCCCTTCTTGCACATGGTTAACCATGTGCAAGGCCAACATTTTTTTTGCGGATAATTCAATTTATTATTTTTTATTATTTTGTTAGGTAGGAAAGTTACAACATCTCCCCCATATTGTTTTTTTTTTTTTTTTTTTTTTAACCCACATTTTTTTTACGAATAATTAAAATTTTTCTTTTTTATTGTTTTGTTAGGTAGCAACATTACAACATCTTCCCCCATATTAGGTTGTTTTTCTGGCCGACATTTATTTTGGCGGATAATTAAAAATTTTATTATTAGTATTTTGTTATTCTTGTAACGCTATATAATGTTATGTAACGTTACAAGATCTTCCCCATACTGGGTTGTAGAGCACCTCTCGGCGCAATAAATACATAGGATTTAGAATCAAATTAATTAAAGTAAAAGGTTTTGGTATTAAATTAAATGGAGTAAAAGGATGGAGCAATTTGAGGGTTGTAGTGATTGGGATTTTAAATACTAGTTTTAATTTAATTTAAAAGAAGAGAAAATAGGAAGGATTTGGATAAGAAAGATTAGAAATAAAAATAAATTATGTGTGTGAATGTAAGACACAAAATACAAGTTAAATTGATTCAATTAAAGACAGAGGGTTTAGGAAGGAAAGGATAGCATTTTATAACGTCTAAAATAAAAGATAAAAAGAAATGTTTGGTCAAAGTTAAAATGAATGAAACTAGCATGTAAATAATATTCAAATAGATGGGAATAATGTTGAGAAAACTGGAGGGGGGGTTAATTTTTAGATAGAAAGATGATGCATAACAGGTGTTGATTTTTGTACCTTGTCAGGAGTTCCCTAAGTGACTTTATTTTGCCTGAGTCACTTAAGAGGGAAAATGTGACCCTCACATTAAAGTCACTTAAATGTGACTTTATGACTAAAGTCACTTTTTATAAAGTGAGTAAGTGAGTGAATTTATTTATGAGAAATAAATAAATGTGAATTTCACTCTCACTGTGAAATTATAAAAAGGAGTGAGGGAGGCAAAAGTGAGTAGACTTTTCATTTTACAGATGAAGGAGAAGAGGAGAGCTCAAGGAGGTCGATTTTCCCAAGGAGGTCAAATTCCAGGTTAGGGTTTGAAGGAGGAGATTCCAGCTTTTAAGCTTGCACAGTTCCCAAGGTGTACGGCCTGCATTTATGACAGGTGTACGGCTGCATTGATTGCTCAGTACGGCTACTGCAGAATTGGCATGAACTTCGAGGAGGAAGTACGGCTAGGACAGCACGGATCCCGAGGTGTACGGATCTGTACGGAGCATTTAATTCGGCACAAATCCCGAGGTGTACGGATCTGTACGGAGCATTTAATTCGGCACAAATCCCGAGGTGTACGGACAGTGTACGGCTGGGTAAATTCGGCACGAATTTCAAGGTAATTTACTGCTGCATTAAATACTGTACGGCTGCAATTAATTCTGGCACGTGTCCCGAGATCTGTACGGCCTGTCAGCTGTACGGCCGTTGTCTGATTTGGCACGGAAATCGAGGAAAATTACTGCTAGGGTTTGAAGGACAGTTTGTGTCTTTAATGCTGAAAAGAACTTCTGTTGGTGGAGATAAGTTAGATCTTCATCTCTGATTTTCTGAATTGTACATTTACTGAAGAAATAAAGCTCTCATCTCAAAACTGGTTTTCCCCGTGGGGGTTTTTCCAGGGCAGCTTTGCCAAAAATATTTGTGTCAAATTGTGTGATGTGCATGTGTTTATTTCCAGCCTGTTAATTGTTTACAGTGTGTTTAAATTGTTCAAGAAATTCAAAGAATTGTTCATTAAACCAGCTTACTGTGAAACAAGGGTTTTCAACATGGTATCATAGCAAAGGGGGCTGAAATATTGAGTTAACATTCACACAGAAAATTTGCAGCATTCAGATTTTTGTTTGTACTTGCTTCTGTCAGTGGTTATTTTGCTGAGTTGTTGTTTATATGGCTACCGGATTGAGG
>LPNX010158218.1:418080-437829 GCA_001517045.1 Pseudotsuga menziesii | reverse complement strand
CCACAAGCGTCTGCATGGGATTCCACAAGCATCTGCATCATATTAATTAGTGAGATTCCCAGAAATGAAAAGATAGGTCCGAATTTGGTAACTATGGTTTTGATAATTCATGTGATAAAACGCTTGACAAGGTAAGGTACAACGAATGAGAAATTGATGTGGGAAATCACACCAAAAGCAAACAAAATGTATAAGGGTATAAGTACAAGGAATGAGAAATTGCATATCAACCTCTGCAAGGAATCTCGTCGCCGGCGCGCTCTAAGCTGACGAGATTGAAACCTCGTGTTGTACATGTGAGGACTTGCAAACGTTCGCTCATAACGAATGGACGAATACTTTACACTGATTTTCCATCATAATACGTGATTTACAGTGATTCTTTTAAAGTTATTTACTGTGATTTTTTTACGTAATAAAGATACCGTAAAAAATGGTAGTCGCTCGTGAACAAAGACAGATATTGTCGTGAAATACATGTAAATATAAAAAAAAATCTTTTACAAAGTCCAATATTCATTTTCAACAATTTAAGTTTTCAACTTCGATGTGAATGTGATTTTCTGGGATATTTGACAAGGAAAGATTCTCATGATCGACACATGTTTCGCCATCTATAATTTGCCCAAATGATATAACCTCGTCTTTTAGTGTAACACGAAACCTTATCTTATCTTTTAGTATTACATGTTAACATCATATTAACACACATATATATTCTGAGATATGGTATATGTTAAACTTATGGCGCTAAGTTTTTTTTTTAAAGCATCTATAAGTGAAATTTAATTTTGATAATGAGTATCATAATTTATTTCACTCACGTATTTTTGGTATATTCAAACACATAAATATTTAGGATTTTATTATGATATTTTGCAACATAAATATAACAAATTTACAAATAATTATTTTATAAAATAATTTAATTAAATTATTTACATTTTAGATTTTTTTGAAACAAATAGGTTATATTAGATTTTGTATAAGTTTTTCAACGCAAGTAAGTTGGTCTTAAGTTTTTAGACATGGTGTGAACATGGTTATGGGAGAAAAACTTTAGGATGTGCTCTAAAAGAAGTTTCTACGCATCCAAGGCCAACACTGTCACCTTAAAGTGTCGCAAATGACATCCTAATAATATTCTTAGCCTCCATATGTGTGGATGTTGACACCGCTAGGAGTTTTTGCTAATAGTTTAGAGTGATTGGCATGGTCAAGTGAGAAAACCTGAGCCTTAGGCAATATAGGAATCCTCTAGGAATCTAAGAATGATTTGTTGAACAACTAAACATGATCTCTTGAGGGAATTCTTGGTCTTAAGATAGGGATATGGAGAGAGGTGTGAGGTTTCTAGCATTAGGCATGGATCTTGGGGCCCTATACATAGTTTAGGGAGAAAGATTGAGCAATTTATCCTAAAGTAAGTGCTTATCCATCAAAATAAATAAAGATGGTTTGAACCATCACACATGAGCTTTTGAGGTTATCTTGGTTTATGAGTGGGGATACGAGTACTATTGGGAGGTTTCAAGCAATAAAAATGGGCTTTGAGACCCTCGACATGGTTGGCTTAGGAAACTCAAATTGTAGGACCTGAAGGAAGATTCTAGTCATCAAAGACCCAAAATGATGCCTTGAAGCACCACGAAACTTACTAAGGTTATCCTACACCTACATGTGGGTATATCAAAGACATTAGGATGATTGAGTACTATGTATGGATATTGAGGTCATTGACATGGTTAAGGGAGGAAACTTTGACGTTAGGCCCTAAAGAGAGCTTTTAGGTATCAAGGGATAAGCATGACACCTTGAACCACCACACAAGACCTTCCAATGATATCATTGTCTTATGAGTGGTGATATAAGTGACATTAGGAATATTTTAGCAGTACGTATTAGTCTTACATCCTTGGATATGGTTGAGGGAGGAATCATAGGACATAGGTCATAAATGAAGCTTCTAGACATATAGGGAAAAGAACATTGACTCAAACTACCACGTATGACATCCTAAGGGAATTACAGTCTTACGATTGGGGCGATACGATTGGGGTGATAGGTATCATTAGAATACTTTTAGCACTAATTAAGGGAATTGGGAGATTTGACATGGTCATCAAAGGAAACGTGGGGATTGTACTAGAAAGTAACCTTTACAGAACACATGGATATGAGCAACAATTCCAAGCACCACATAAAAGCTCTTAATGTTATCCCTACCTATGAGTAAGGAATGGATGACATCATCATCACATTTTTTCAATCATTTCTTGTTTTTGGGGAAGTGGGGTTCGTCAAAAGTATGCAGTGTGGGTACTCGTTGGATGCGGAATCAAATTCCGCATCCAATGAGCTCTCTGGATCGAAATTTGAGTAAAAGCACAGGGAGATATGTCGAAAATACGAACAAAAAAAGTAGTTTTTTTTAATGACAAATATGTCAATTCAACCATTATGGTTGACTTATTTTATTGAAATTCTATTGGTTCTTGAATTCCAACTCACAAAAACTTATGCACATTTTCTTATCAGGCCCATTTTAGACCCCAAATTTCCTCTATTGTGAGTTTACTCAATTTTCCTTCGAGAAAAGTATAAGGGTTATATATTCAGCCAATTATCATCCTCACGGAAATGGTTTCGCTGAATCAACAAATAAAAATTTGTTGAAAATTCTTAAAAGAACCATTTCAATTCACCATCGTGACTGGCACACAACGTTGTTTAATGCTCTCTCGGTGGACAAAGTAACTCCTAAATCTTCAATAGGTAACTCACCTTTCTTCCTGGTTTATGGAATCGAGGCCATTTTACCGCCAAATTTATTTTTACCTTCTTTACAGCTATCCCAATATGTTTAGGATGAGTATTGTTCGGCTATGGAGAAGAGGATTAACACTTTACTAAAACTAGAGGAGGAAAGAGACAGGCCAAAACAACATTTTATAAAACATCAACAAATTGTTAAGTCTTGGTTTGATCAATCCTCAAGTTCTAACAGAGAGTTCCAGGTGGGGGACTTGGTGTTAAAATAGGACAAAGACCATGAGGAGAAAGGAGATCATATCAAGTTCCAAAAAATTTGGTTAGGCCTATTTGTCATTGCCGAAAAGTTAGGTCCAAGCACTTTCCGTCTGAAAATTGACTGAACCTAGATGACCTTGGGAGGCCAAGAACTGGACTCGTGGAAGCGAGGCATGACCCAACCGAGAGTGCCATAAACTGGAATTGATAGTGATAGCAGCAACGTAAGTCATTGTGTAAGAAGGAATTTGCAGATGTGAAAGCTCGAAAAGACGTCCAATTTTACGGCCTGTCCTAATTAGTTGACCCGTCTCTGAATCCTGTACATCAACACCCTTGTTAGAAAATTTCAGCTCAAGACCCAACTCACAGAGTTGTCCAACGAAAAGAAGATTTAAGGATGACTTAGGAACAAGATAAGTATCACCAATGGATAAATTAGAGGTAGAAATAGACCCTATGTGACTAACACGCATTTGAGAGCCATCGACAGTGTATATGGCAGGATTGGGAGAGAGAGCAATTTTCTGGGAGAAAATAGTGGAATCAGATGTCATGTGATTACAGCATGCAGAGTCTCTAAGCCACTGAGATTTACCTGGAGTGACAGATAAGGCAGTTGATGATTGAGATAGAACCTCGTGAATTAAATCTTTAACGTCTGGTGCTATGAGAGAAGTGGACTGAAGTGAAATCTCAAGTGCAGAAGAATCAAAAGAAGCGATTGCGACTGTCTGTTGAGAAGCTTTTTGCTGCTTATGATACTGGAATTTGCAACATTCATTGATGGTATGACCATTACATTTACACCATTTGCAAAAACTAGTCTTGGAGGTTGATTGGAATGACGAATGTCCAGCATAAGATGGAGAAGCACCATGAGGAGTAGTAACCATAACCATGTTAGAAGATTGCATCTTCATGGTGGAACGTCGAGCTTCTTCAGAGATAAGTTCAGTAACTACAGCTTCCAAAGTCGAAAGTGGTTGACGATGAAGAAGAGAAGCTCGAGTAGATTCAAAATCATCCTGAAGAGCCATCATAAAGTGCATAAACTTTTGTCGATCAAGCCAAGTTGCAAATGTTTGAATGTCTTTAGAACATTCCAACTTAGGGTCTGCGGCAGATAATTGTTCCCGAAGATTGTTAGTTTGTGATTAAAAATATGCAATAGACTCACCTAGTTCTTGACGCATCTGATAGAATTTAGCTTCCAGTTGAAATTACAATGAAGCATCATAGGTGTAGTTGTATCTTTTTGCCAAAAAGTCCCAAGCCACTTTAGCATTCCCAAGTCGAGGAAGAAGACTATGGATGGAGGGAATGGAAGTGTTAATGAACTAAGACAGGATCTTGTAGTGAATACTGTCCCATTCTTCCAGTCGCGATGCAAAAGCGTCTTCTGTCTCCTTGGGTTTAGGGGCTGCTTCAGATACATAATGCCATAAGCGGCATCCTTTTAAAAAAAACTCCATATTCTGAGACCACATACTATAATTGGACCCATCCAATATCTGATCAATAGGGTGAACAATCGAATTGAGATTTGAGGTAGATTGCGAAATGTGAAGCTTCAAATGCAAAAACAAACCGTAAAAATGAAATCACGAAAAAAAAGGAGTAGGAAACACCTGATTCGAAAAAAAAAATCAACAGTCGCTGACGTGTCCTAGCTTACGTGGCAGTGAGGTGGCGACAGAAGCTGACGTGGGTGCTCAAAAATTTAATTGCAGCACTGCGCGTGGCAGCACCGGTAAATAACTTCCTAGGTTCAGAACCTAGGCTCTGATACCATGAAGAAATAAAGAGGGGAAAACAAAAGTATTGAAAGAATTATGTATATCAGTGTGTGTCTGAATTGTACATAGCGGCTCCTATTTATAGGAAGAGAGCTATACAATATATGTAACATAAGCAATGTGGGACTCAGTATTCTAAATATTCTAACACTTTACTTGATGTTTTCAGGAATAATACGTGGATGTATTAGGTTTTCAAATTGAAGGGTGATGTTTCTTAAGTTTCCTACCTGGAGCAAAGAGGGGCTAGTGCGGCCCCGTGTGCTGATGTAATGGTCGGTAGAATTACCCTTTTACGCACATGAAACTAAAGGGTGGAGGCAAGATGATGTTTTCGGGAATAATACATGGATGTTTTAGGTTTTCAAATTGAAGGGTGATGTTTCTTAGGTTTCCTACCTGAAGCAAAGAGGGGCTAGTGCGGCCCCGTGTGTTGATGTAATGGTCGGTAGAATTACCTTGTTACGCACATGAAACTAAAGGGTGGAGGCAAGCTCTATGTACAAAATGGTGTATGATTAAATAAAATTTAAAATTTAAGGGGTATCCATGAAACTGGGATACAATTGAAACGAAGAGAGAAGAGGGGGTGTTCGTGTAGCCCAGCCCTGATGAAGTAAGAGGGTTGAAACCCGATGTCACGCACCCGTAAATTAAATCAGGTAGAGCATGTCTTTGCAAGTGCGGTGTTTTGTTAATTAAAATTTAGATTTCAAATAAGTTGGCAAGATTTGATTGGATACTCGTACTGATTTTTACGTTGGTCAAAAAGTTTTTGTAATCTTTGTCACATGATATCATCCCATTATGGGTTGTGCCTCATTTTGAAACAATTCTCTCATCATTATAGTTCAACAAGCTTTGAGCAAGCTTTCTACCCTCATGTACAAAGGCTATATGACCAAAGCTTTCCATGCTCATGTGGGAAGGTTATATGACCAAAGCAAGATTTACCAGCCCAAGGCATCTTACAAAACCATCACAAACTCTTAAATTTACAATACTATTACTCAATAAAATCATTCCACATATCACTAATTTGAATTTAATTTAATTTTTAAACTCTCTTTTAAAGGTTGTACTTCATAACACTAGGGCTTGAGCTTCAGGCTTGAGCTGCCCTCTCCTAACCTCCATGTGAGGAGCCTATGTATCTTTGGGTTTTTTCTGTTCCACTCACTTTTAACATATACTCGAAGATAAAATCATGAATAATGTAGTAATATGATCTTTAATATCCTTTGTAATTAAGTTTATAGGCTTTTATTTATTATCTTCATGGTTATCATATAATACTTTTATGCTTTAATGCATCTTGATTAAAATTTAAATAATCTTTAGTTACGTGACCTTAAAGAAAGGAGTAACAATAATAGTTTTGCTTTTTATTAAATAGTATTTGTTTTATGTCCATATTAATTAGTTTAATATTTATATTCACCATAAATGGATAGCTATAGCCAAGGTAAATAATTTAATATATAGTTTTTGCTAGCCATCTTCACAAAACTCTATCCAAGTTCATTCACGACATGGGTTGTGCTACTCCATATTTAGTTAAATAATTTTTATATTAAGACTATATATATATATAAACAAAGCTGACTTCTCCATATTCACTTAAATATTTTTTATATTAAAACTATACACACACACACACAAAACTAACTTATATAATTAATATAAGTATCTAGTCCAACCCTACTCTAGAAGATCAAAAGTATCTCTCTGTTTTAACTAATTCAAAGAAAAAATTAATATAGCCAAGATAATAACTAACTCTCATTAGATTCATAGTGAAACATGTAGTTTATGTGAGAATATGAACATTGAGGATGAAAATCACTTCCTCTTAGAGTGCCATGCATACACCCACATTAAATCTCAGTTTCATAATCTGTGTTGCAATACGACCTTCCTATCTTTTTAACTTGTCAAAATTACAATGAGCTCGGGACGCTTTTGTCCAAGCTCTTTGAGTATAAAAATACAATTTTAAAACAAGCTAAATAATCTATTTCTCTAGGTCTTATAAACCAAAGTTTATACAATATTAAAACAAACTAAATTCTACTTCTTTAGGTCTTATAGACCAAAGGTTGGTCTCATGAGACGTTAACCACCACCACTATCATCATCAATAATATTATATACTAAAAATGATATTTTTTTTATAAAAAATTGTATAACATAAATATTTTTGCATTTCTATATTACATAATAGTATAATATTATTACATATTTAATATAACTAAATTTTCATTTTGTAGCTAAATTTGAATTTTTTTTTAAAAAAAATATTTAATAATTTTACAATATTGAAATTTAAAAGATATTTAATGAAAACATATAATGTTTTATATTAATTTATATACAATATTAACATAAAGATAGAATTACTTTCATTATTAAAATAAGTGATAAATGATATATCAAATATTTTTAAAATGATTGATATATTATTAAAATGAATAAATGACTGACAAATGATATATCACTTTATATATATGATTTTGATAGTTTTATGTCTGCATCATAATTAAAGAGATATGTTTTTCTTTTAAGGAAAAGCGAATAAAGATCCGAGGATAAATCTTGTCGCGGACGCCACGAAGCTCACGCCTCATTCATGATAATTACTTGGTTTTGCTCATTTCACGAACGCCTCTACAATTCTTGGTTGGACGGATTACCAACCATGAAAAGATAGATACTCTACTTGACGTTTTCGGGGATAACGCGTGGATAGATATTTTACCCAACGTTTTCGGCGAAAATACGTGGATGATATTTAGGTTTTCAAATTGATGGTAGCTATTTTTGTTTTTTCGGAAATGCGTCTGGTATCCCATATAAATCTTTACTAAGTGAAAATTTTAAATTCGTTAAAAGTGAATATATTAAGATAAAATCCGTGAGATTCCTAGCAATTAAAAGATAGAGACTTTACTCGACGTGCATGATATTAAGTTTTCAAATTGAAGGGTGATATTTCTTTTTGAGAAGCTTCTCATCATAGATACATGTAGAACTCTACTTTTCATAGATACATGCTTTTCATAGGTATAAGTGAGACTCCCGGGTCCCGGCAATGGTAAGATAAATTCTTTACATTATTCGTTAAATTTACACAATAATACAATTACAATAAATTCAAGGGGATTTTTGGCCTCAAGTGGGGCTATGTGCACCATTACAATTTTTAGCACAAGAGATGGGTTTGGCAAGTCCTCATTATGGTGGAGGGAGTAAACCTATTCTTTATGTTGTAAAGAAAGATTGTGTACATTAAGAGACAAAATGAATTAGTCTTAAAAAACAACTCCTAAGTCTTAAATTCCATCAATAAGGCCTTCAACAACCATATATGACCTCTATGTGGGCTATTTTTTCCTTGAATGTTGATATGGATATCATTAGCATGTTTCCAACACTAAAGATGGGTCAAGGAGCACTAAACATGGTTGAGGGAGGAAACTCAAACATCAAGATCTAAAATAAGTTCTTAAACATCCAAATCCATGAAAAAAACTCAAACAACTACACCTAATATCTTGATGGTATCATCTTCCTCCAAGATGTGATATGGGAACCATTATAATTTTTTGATCTTTAGGTACGAGTCTTAGTTCCTTTCTCCAAGTTGTGATATGGGCATAATTATAAGTTTTTGGCCACTAGGTATAAGTATCAATCCCTTGACAATGACCAATGGAGAAAACTTAAGCCTTGGATCCTAAAGGTATATTTTAAAGCGCATGGGGCATAAACAATGTTATGACCCAAGGGGGGAAATATATGTGGTCAAACGTATATGATATGACCCCAATGGGGTCATATATTGGGGTCTTTTATTGTTTATAGAGTAGAGTAGTATAGATTAATACTTCTCTTATCTATTGAAAGACTAATTAATTTAGTAGTTGGATTTTTGAAGTTTGACTCGGTTTTTCATTTTCAAAGATCTTTCGATCTTTTCTTTGTTAGAATTTTTCTATGTCACCCTAGGTACCCTTCTACCTTAGCATATATTTTGTGTCAACTCCAAGTTTACAAGCCCGATCGATAATTAAATATTTGGTGATTCATTAAGACAATATAACACCCAACATTTTGGTGCCGTTGCGAGGGAGTTGATCTATAAGGTAGAATAGGTAGAATTCCCTTATGAATTTTAGCAATAGGCCGGTGGCGGGGGAGCGGTGAGACGAGAGGTAAGAACCTGTGCATCTATTATAAAAGGCACCCCCAAATCTAGCAGTAAGAGTAGTATTGTAGGTTTTCATTTAATTTATATTTTCATGAACAAACCTACAGATTCAAAAGGTAGATACATTAGAACTAGTTCTCAAAACATTGCCAAAATTCCTACTAACCTTTATGGTGGGAGTAACATCCCAACCACTAACTCAACAAAAAGGTTTTGGAAGACACACGTAGCAAGTAGCTCTTCTTGGAAACCTAAAGGAATAAACATAAAAGGTAGAGAAACCCTAGCAGAAAGTTCTAAAGACACCATTCCTAAATAATTTCAAGAGGGTTAGCCATTGGAAACCCTCAACCCTCCACTCGTACCAAAACCTAATGATACAACTTTTTCACAAGTAGGGGATCCAAACTTTGTCAATTTCATTGATCCTAATTAGGTAAAAACTCTCTTTGGCAGTTCAAAATATACAGATGTTTCACAGATTGAGACATCCACAGTAGGACCTACCTTCCCTGTAGAACCTAATAAAGACACGACTGACAACTTATATTATTGGAGGAATATCTCCCTCAAAAAGAACGTTGGGATTCCGCATTATCACCTCGAAAGGAGCCTCCTAGGTACACTCTCTTTAAAAATCGAGTCTACATGGAAAGACGGGGAGAAAAATAAGATCATGATGAGGTTAGAAATGACAAAGAAGAAGTAGAAAATTGAATTGAGGCTACATTCGGGTTTCCTATCCTAGACATTGCATAGGATGTAAATATGAAGAACATCCCTCCTTCTTCATTACCTACTTTCTATGGGAAAATTAATGAAGACCTGGACACATTTTTGTTCGAGTATGACATTCTTTGTAGAATCTATAACTATCTACAAGATGCTCACAAACTGGAACTTTTCCTTGCTACACTAAAAGATTCTACTTTAAAATGGTTCATGTGATTAGGAGAGTATAGTATCAAAACTTGGGAAAATATGAAAATCGCATTTTTGTGGAAATATCAAGAGTATTACAAAACAAGAGACTCTCGAAATGATATTTTCAAGATACAACAACTTGAAGATGAGAGGTTAAAATATTATCTCGAAAGGTATAATTATACATTACACAAGTCTAAATATAATGACATTCGAGAAGATGCAGTACGAACACTCTTCCTTAAAGGGATCTCAGAAGGCCTGGTAGAAAACCTTAATCTCATGGCATCTGGCGATATCTCTCACAAACCCTTTACACATATCGATGAGATGTGTAGAAATTACTGTAGAAGTAGGGGGGAATTTGGGAGAAATATTCGAGACCCCTACAATAGAAATCTAAAAGGAAACACCTCTAGTTCTGGAGGAGTCCCAAGGATAGAATTAGGAAACCTATTGGAAAACTTCAAAACTGATATTTCAGGAGCAATGGGTTCTCAACTAAATGCTTTACAAGCCAAAAAGAGGCAAGAGGAAGAGTGCACAACAATGAGCATTTTCTATCCAAGATGCAATACTAAGCATCCCTAATGGGAATTCCCATTGAACAATATCTCTGTATGTCACATTTGCATGGATGATCATACAATAGAGAATTACCCATCATTTCCTAGGTTACAAACCATATATAAGAGTGGGGATGTTGGTGAAACATCTAGAAGGCCTCCTTGGAAACCTAGATACCAACCAACATATCAAAATTTGTCACCATAACCCCCATCCTATTATCATCCCTACCAACAAAATCAACAATGGAACACTTCAAGTTGGCAGAACTGGCCATCCCAGCATCCTCCTCCTCCTCCTAATTTTACTCAGCATCAGTATTCACCACAGGGATGGAGGGGACAATCATATCCATAGTCACCACCTGTCTCCATACCTAATCGTCCTTATCCTCAACAGCCACCCAATATCCAGCAATTTTTGCCTGGGTTTGTGCCTCCATTTCCCCTTATTGCACAACAACCTCATCATCTCCAAAATACAAACCCCCCACGAACTACATTATTACTCTCACAACCGATACCTGAGCCAAACAATAATCCAACTCAAGCTCTCAACAACATTGAGTTGCAAAATCTTCCATCCTATGTTATTTCGATTGTACCTGTGCACGAGATCCAATTACGATCTAGAAGAGTTGTTAATGACAAACCCAAGTCATCAGTCCTCATTCGTGAGGAGAATGAAGAAGAAGACCCCAATGAAGTCATGAATGATGCCATTTTACAGAATGAAGATATTCAAATATTCCAGTGCATACCCATCCTCAACAAGAACCAACTTAGGAACAAAGAATCCCTCCATTTCTGGAATGAGTAGTAATAGAAAAAATTGTGATTTGTCCCGAGTACGACATTCTAAATGAACTAAAATATATCTCTGTCAAAATTCCACTATTATAGGCTATTAAAGATAACCAATTCAGAACAAAGTAATAAAGGAACTATGTATCAAACTCCCAAGTAAGAAACAGAAAGACCCCCCCATAATTCATGTTATAGGAGAGATGTCCGAGTGTATGATAGACCAGTCTAGAATTGCAAAACATACAAATCCAGGTATCCCAGTAGTAACT
The DNA here is from genome assembly GCA_001517045.1 of Pseudotsuga menziesii. Lineage (NCBI taxonomy): Eukaryota > Viridiplantae > Streptophyta > Pinopsida > Pinales > Pinaceae > Pseudotsuga > Pseudotsuga menziesii. Next base: position 426,224 of record LPNX010158218.1, on the reverse strand, counting down.
GTTATTGTAAATAATATTTCCATAGAAAATACACTTATCAATCTAGGATCTTCTATTAATATGATGACCACCACAACTTTAGAAGTTTTATAGTTGGGACAGTTTCTTCGACCTACCCTCTCAATCTTAGAACTAGCAGACCGTACCATAGTAAAACCCGTTGGAGTGTTGGATGATATTATTGTATCAGTGGATTCATGGGAATACCCCGTTGAATTTATGGTTGTAGAATCAAAGGATCCTTCTAAAAGAAATCCTATTATCCTGGGGAGACCATGGCTATTGTTGGGCTCTGATCTACCAATGTGAATCAGACCTTAAATTTATATCAATCCAGGTCAGTAAGCTTAGAGGCATATCCAAGTTTTAGGACTTAGAGCTGGACTTGTTTGGATAATTTAATTATCTGTGAATTGAATCTACTGTCAGATGAAAAATACTGTAACTTAAAGATACAAAAATCCTTTTACAGGGATAACTTCATTTGTTTCTTCTCAAGTATACAGCAATCTATTTATGGAAGCAATATTTTGGTGAAAGAACTAAGATAGTAAAAGCATTTAAACAACAATTCTAACCCTAACATACAGACTACAAGGCTCTGCCTAATACTCAAGCGCTGAATGAACAGTTATTAATTAAATTCCCTTACAATACAGTGTTCATAATTTATAATTGTCCTTTACCACTTCACCATTGGATAAACAGCAATATATAGTATACAGAAATTGTGGTCTAAACCATCAATGCCTTCAGTACTTAACTAGTAAAAGAACACAGTTTATCAAACAATGCAAGTGATATGCAGCACGATGGAATAGCATCTTGAACTATTAAACAAGATAACAGATCTTTTTATGAAATTGATTAAAAACTAGCTGAATTCGTTCTGCAAAAATAAACTAGATACTACAGGGATTAACACATACCAATGGCACGATTTAAATAACTTACATCAAATGCAATTGCTGCAATCACCCAAATCGCTACATCGGAAAGTAAAAGAATGCGTGAAGTCAACAATGGGGGCCCTCCAGTGCCTCATTCACACACCAATTGAAGATTTACAGAACTGAAACTCTAAATGTATTCACCATAAATCAATTACACAGCAAAACCACACAGTTCAGAAGCAAGATGCGTTCTTCCCAAAATCGTGATAATTCTTCATTGTTTTGTGAAGTACTTATACAAATTCAAAAGAAGACTGGAAATGCTATAATCTTGCAAACTAATTAATGAACATAACCATCGAGATCCTCATTCAGAATCGTGAAACTCAACAAAATCAAAATTGCCCCTTCTTTGGTGCTGAGTGGAAGCACAGGTGGTCACCTTTGACTGAGGTTGACTTGACATCTGTAAAGGCCACATCACCTATCCGTTGAATGTTCATCCATCCTTGGACACTAAGGATCTTTTCTCTATCTTCCAGTTCCTGCCTAGCTGTCCTGCAAATGCTCAACTTTGGAGATAATACGGGAAGTTAGAACATCCCGTAATCTGAATAAAAATCTTAGTTAAAATGCTTAAAAAGTCTCAAAACTCAATTTATTAGAAAGTAATGACATTATACCTCTTAACCAAGGTTCATGGGTGAACTTTAAATATTTTCTAATCAATATGGAGGTTTTATGAAGGGAAATGAAAGATATATAAGTGGCAAAAAGAGGTCAAAATGGTGCCCAACATCTCCCCCAAGAGGAAACTGCTGCATGTCCCCATGCCAAAAATGTTTGACCCAGTTCAAAACCAAAATTTTACTGCTGATCATCTTGCTTCTAGTCTTCTATCTGTGATGATGCATCTGTTGAAGCCCGAGATGCATAGAGGACCTTCAGTCTCTCATACTTAGCCTTATAAACCTTCGTTTGCTTATACCATCTGTATGCTTGTTTAGTGATGTGTGTCCTCTGAACCTTCAGCTTCATGTTGACTTCTTTTAGATTCTCATTCTTTTGCTCAAGTTCCTCTATTTCAAGTTTTAATATTTTAATCACTTTATTGCTTTTAGAAGCCTTCTTTTTCTTTATTTTTATTGGAAGTTGCTCAGAATTGGTATCTATTCCAAATTCTTCATGCTCTTGTGCTGAATCTTCTTTTTCCTCTTCCATTGCTTGCTGCTCTGAGAAAAGAGAGCTTGAAATTTTAGGTAATTCTTGTCCTAACTGCTTTTCTTTTTCCTTCTCTTGTTGGTCTAAGAAGAGGTTGATCCTTTTTGCCTGCTTGATCACCTCATCAGGGTCTTGGATGTCCTGTCCTAATTTAGCTGCTCGATCTTCTTCTTGACTCCCCAAGGCTTGAATATGTTCCTCATCTTCTAATGCTGATTGGCTTTGAGCTTGCTTATACTTTCTTGGCTTTCTCTGGTAGGTGGTGAAGATTTGATCTTGTTTTTGATACTGTTTTTCTTTTCTCTTCACACTTCTAGTTTGTATTCTTCTCTGAGGCCGTTTTGAACTTGCTGCCTCAGAGTTGTCTTCATCATCAGTAATCAATAATACCTCTTTATTTTTCTTCTTCCCCTTTGGCGGTTTTGAGCTTGTTGCCTCAGGGTATGTGATCATCAACAATTCATCTTCTTTGAGACCTTCTTCAAGCAATTCTTCCTGTTCTTCAAACTGATTATGAACTAGAAATCCTGACCATGTCAAATTTTGCCTTTGTAGCTCATGCTAGATGATGATTTTAATAAGCCCACAGTGAAAAATGCTTGTCATTTTGTCTTTTGGACGCCTTTGGACAGCTTTAGCCATCTTAGTCAAACTCTGTAGCAGGAAATAGGGCATATTGATCTCACATTCACCTTTTAAATGCTGTAGCAGCTTGATGTGATAAAGGTAAACAATGTTGAATCTTCCTTCACAAGTAATAAAGTTTTGAATGACATAAACAATTTCATCCCAGGGATGAACCAGCCAGCTTCTTGGTATCCCTTTCTTCCAATTGACTGACCCTGCTCTGGATCTAGACAAAAATGGCATCCATGCTTTCTCTTTAAACTGTTTAGTCTTGAAAAACCTTTCTCCTTGCTGTGGTAGACTAGTAACTTGTGCTAGGATGTCTTCTGACAGTCTAAAATGTAAATTCCCCACTATAACTCTTTCTCCATCAAAGGTTTCAGTAAAAGCTAAACTAGCCTTCTCATTATGCCCATTAAATTTTTCAAAGAAATTTACCCATTGCTTATTTTCAAAAACCTCCATGCAAGTCTCATGAACATCAGCAGAATTAAATTTTGTTGGTTCCAATCTAGCTGACATTTTAAATTAAAAAAAAAAAAACTTCAATTTTTAACTCTGTCTTTGTCTTTCTATCCCCACAACAATACTCTGAATTTGTGAAATGTTGTTGGTCTTGAACAGAGTATTCAGCAAAGAAAAAGGGTTTAAATTTTACCTCTTCTCTAATGCAACTGTTTTTACTTCCTCCTGCATGATTTCCACAGCGATTGGAGTATTCACAGCGTCCCTCTCATTGACTGTCTTTCCTCCTGCGCGATTCTTCAGCAAATGATGTGTTTACACTTCTGTAACCCACGACCCCTTCTCACTGTCAATTACCTTCACACAGTAGTCGATTTTGCAGAGACAACAATTGGACTCGGCCTCAAGGAGAATAACCAAGTCGTGGTTTCTAAGTTTATCGATACATAATGCAGGAATCAAGTTTTTTTACATGCTGTCGTGGGGCATCATTCCACATTTTCCTTTCATCATTTCAAAAACATGCCACTTCATTCAATTACTCATAAAAATGAAAGGTAAGGTTTTGATTTATAATCCTTTATATGCCCAAAGTTTATTGCACGAGCTGTAATATACACTTCAGTTTGTTGTATACCCAATGTTTTAATGTACAGGCTGTAATAAGAAGGATTTTCTTTTAAAATAAACCTTTTTCCTTTTAAAAAATGCACTGAAGATATATATGACCTTGTTTTCTTCCTTATATATTATCTAATGCTTGATGCACTAAATACATATATAAAAGAAACTTTTTGGAATCCCTTTATGTCTAAATATTTCACTTATTGCTGAGAATGAGACCCTGTTTGTCTTTAAACCAAGAATAAAACTCTACCTGTAGAATGCAATACATATCCTGTAGAATGCAGTATAGTATTTTGGCCATTTAAAATTTTCCTTGGGTTTGATCCTGACAACCATCTTGACCCCTAGGGTGGAAAAATGAAGTGCTGGAAGAGACTAATGGAAGGTAAATAGAGTATTGGCAGAGACTACTGGAAGGTAAATAGAGTACTGGAAGAGACTATCAGAATAATGGAAAAAAATAGGCAGTCAAGCTTTACAGTAATTGGTAACATGTCATCACTTAAAAACAAAGAGTTCTGAAACTTTTTAAAACATAAAAACTATAAATTCTTACAGACTTTGCTGGATATCTCTGTGTGATGAGTGTGCTGCCTGATGAAATTGGTTTGTATTCTGATTCATTTCTGTCCTTCTGATGCCTTCTGTGTGCCATCTCAGGCTCCTTCAGCTCCATTAAAAGTCAGATCCTTCTGTAGATTTCTTCTGCCTTACTGGAAGTCAGGTCCCTCTGCATTTAAAATCACTTGTATTACTGGAAATCAGGTCCCTTCTGTATATGAAAAATCACAATCCTCTGCATATGGAAAGACTTGGAGGGTTCTAATGAAGCATGAAAATGCTTATCCCCTCACATGCCTACCTTTTGACTTGTCCTCAAGTCAAACAAGATCTTCATTATTTGGAAAACAAAACTATGTAAAAGAACAGGAAATTGGGAAAAAATATTTTTGTGAATTTTCAATGGCCAGGAAAACCTGGTTTTCCACAGAAAATTCAAGTTTATATTGTGCCAGTAAACTGGTTTTCACAACTAAACTTCCTTTTTTCTTATGTATATATATATATATTTTATTATTATTATTTTTTTCGATTTTGTTTTTCTTTTTCTCTTTTTTTATTTTTTTTATTTGCTTGCTGTATCAGAGCAGCTAAGGAGCAGGTGAAGGAGAAACACTGATGTGTCTATCCAGCACTTGCATTTCCTTGTGCTATGAAATTTGTTGAATGGAATCTGCCTTGTTGATAGGTTTGTTGTACAGCTTGAGCCGGTGGTCATTGACCACAAATGTACGTGCTTCATCATCTATGGTTTGGAGTTTAACTGAACCATTATCATAGACGTCAAGAATATCATATGGACTAAGCCAGTGAGTAGTGAATTTGGCTTTGAAGTCTTTAAACTTTGAGTCAAACAGTAGTGCCTAGTCACCAATGTGAAATTGCTTCTTTTTGATAAATTTGTCATGCCATTGAGCTCACTGCTGTTGTAATAGAATATTGTGTTCTATGGCAGCCTGTCTCATCTCATCTAGCTGATTCAACTGAAGTATTCTTTCTTGCTGAGCCTCAGAAAGATCCATGCCTAAATCTGCTGCTAACTTGAAGGTATGAATTTGAAACTCTATAGGGAGGAGGACTTGCTTACCGTAGACAAGCTGGTAATGAGAAAAACCAGTACTGTTTTTCCAAGTGATCTGATATGCCCATAAAGCTTCAGTAAGCTTTGCTGACCAATCCTTCCTATGCATCTGAACAGTTTTGGTGATGATGCCTTCTAGGGTTTTATTTGTAGATTCCACTTGTCCATTTGCCTGTGGATGGTAAGGGGTGGACTTTCTGTGCTTGATCTTGTATTTTTCTGCTATCTCCTGCACTAGTTTGGAAGTAAAATGGGCACCTTGATCAGTTACAATTTCCCGAGGTACCCCAAACCGGACAAAGATCTCCTCAAAAATAAATTTTACCACAGTTTGCTCCGTGGCTCTCGGTAAAGGCTTGGCCTCTACCCACTTAGTAACATAGTCCATACAGACCAGAATGCACTTCTTCCCTTGTGATGGTGGATTAATTGGACCAATGAAGTAAAGGGCCCACTTTTCAAATGGTTCAATGAGGATTTGGGGATGGAGTGGCATTTCATCAGACCGGACTGGCCATCCCATCCGTTGACAAGTATCACAACTTCTAACATACCTCTTAGCATCTTTGAAAATAGTAGGCCAATAATACCCCAAATTGAGTATCTTGTATGCTGTCCTTCTATCTGCAAAATGACCACCACACGGTTCATCATGACATGCCTTTAAAATATCTAAAATTTAATCCTGTCGTACACATCTTCTTATGATTAGGTCATATCCTGTGTAAAAGAGGTCACCATTAACCCATATATGCCTAGCACTTTGTTTAATTATCTTTTTCTTTTCTTTAGATGTCAGAGATGGTGGTAATTGTCCTGATGATAAGTAATTAGCAATGTCAGCATACCAAGGAGTGATAACAGAAATTGCAAATAGGTGTTCATCAGGGAAACTATCAGAAATAGGAACAATCTCACCAGTATTGTGTAAACGTGATAGGAAGTCTGCTACTTGATTTTCTCGTCCAGGTCGATCTAGAACAGTGATGTTGAATTCCTGCATTAATAACAACCATCTAGTAATCCGACCATTAGTGATAGACTTGTTCATTAAATATCGTAAGGTTGAATGATCTGTATGGACAAAAATTTCATAACCAGTGATGTAATGACGGAACTTATTTAAAGCATGAACCACCGCCAACATTTCCTTTTTAGTTACTGTATAGTTTAACTCTGTAGGTGTAAGATTTTTACTTATAAAATAGATGGCATAAGTCAAAGTATGTTCTTTCTGGACCAAGGAGGCCCCTATTGCAGTAGCAGAGGCATCAGTAGAAATATGAAAAGGTAATGCCCAATTTGGTCCTCTTAAAATGGGTGTAGTTGAGAGCTTCTCGTTAAGGGTCTGAAATGCAGATTGACAATCAGTATCCCAATTAAAATTCACATCCTTGGAAATCAATTTGAACAATGGCAGAGCTATCTTACTGAAATTTGCAATAAATCTATGATAATAGCCTGCATACCCTAAAAAGCTTCTTACATCTCTTTGAGTTGTTGGTTCAAATAAATTGTCAATAATTTGAATTTTATCAGGATCTACTTTTATACCAGATGCAGAAATGTGATGTCCTAAAACTATCCCTTCAGTCATCATCATAAAACATTTTTCGTTACTGAGGGAAAGATTTGAGTCAACACACCTTTTTAAAATTTTCTCCAGATTTGCCAAGGAATCTTCAAATGTACTTCCATACACAGTAAAATCATCCATGTAAATTTCGACACACTCATGAATTAGGTCTGCAAAGATGGCCAAGACTGCCCTCTGAAAGGTAGCTGGGGCATTACATAAGCCAAAAGGTAAAACCTTGTAGGCATAGGTGCCCCAGGGACATGTAAAGGTGGTTTTGTCCTGGTCTTCTGTTGCAATACTAATTTGATTATACCTGCTGAAACCATCTAAAAATGAAAAGTATTCTTTGCCAGCTAGGGTATCCAACACCTGATCAATGAAAGGCAATGGAAAGTAGTCTTTTAATGTTGCCTTATTTGATTCCCTGTAATCCACACATATGCGCCATTTACCATTCTTTTTAGGAACAACAACCAAGGGAGAGACCCATTGGCTGTCGGAAATGGGGTAGATAAACCCTACTTTTAACAAATTTTGCAGCTCTTCCTTAACTATTTCTTTTAATATAGGGTTCATTCTGCGTTGTGGTTGTCTAAGAGGTCTGATCTTATCATCTGTGTAAATGTGGTGAGTGCATGTCTCATGATGAATCCCGAGCATATCAGTGTACTCCCAAGCAAATGCATGGGAATTTTTATTCAGTAAATTAATCAATTGTTCTTCTTGTGATGTAGTAAGATGTGCACTTATATTCAAACTTTTGCTTGGACTGATTTCAATTGTCTTACTTTGAATATCTGTGATTGAATGAACATTGAGAATATCATGAAGTGCCAATGCTAGAGAATGTATTGTGCAATTTTCTTGAAAATTATAACCCAAAACTTGATTTGTTGCAGCATATTGCATGTCTCTTAATTCTTCAGAAATATCAGGTTCAACTATAAAATAATCTAACAAATCTTCATTGTTTGCTTTCTGAAAGTCAAAGAACTGGTTGATACTCAGGATAGGCTGAATTACTTCTTATTCTGTTTCCTTAGTCTCATTAATCCATGACAGCTGATCTAATGTAGAAGGTCTTTGAGCA
>LPNX010158218.1:380637-417783 GCA_001517045.1 Pseudotsuga menziesii | reverse complement strand
ATTTTCTGACTGAGATTTTTCTGTATTTAATTTTTTTGGAGTTTTCTCATTTTCTGTTTGTTCTTCTAAAATAACAGGAGATTCTTTTTGTAAGGTTTTCCCTGATCTTAAATTGATATTTTGCAGTGGAAGAACTGAATAGGGAAGTGCCATTCCATCATCAACATTATACATGGGTCTGTCTGTTTTATTATTTGGATTTGAAATTGGCTGAGCTGGCAATTGGGTAGGCCGAGGTGGAGGCGGATTGGATGGAAATTGAAGTTGTTGAGGTGGTGGACCCAATTGAGGAGCCATGTTGGGTTGTTGAAAAGATGGAACTTAGAAAGATGGGGCTTGGACTTGATGCTGCTGATATTGGGGATAGGCTGAAGGTTGTTGATAGGGCTGCAAATAAGCTTGCTGGTATGTCTGGTTACCATGGGAATAACCTCTCCAATTTGGAGTAGATTGGGCTAATGGAGGAGACCAAGTTTGCCAAGGCATGGGTGCACTCCATGAATTCTGAATAGGAGTTTGATAATTTGTATGAAATTGTTGCATAGGGTCTTGAGACATACCTGAATATCGTGGCTACCAAGGTCTTCGTTGTCCCATAAAGTAGAGAGACTCCATGCTTTGATTCTCCTCCATTCGAGCTGCTTGCAACTCTTTCAATCTAGGGCAGTCATCAGTTTTGTGATTAAAAGTACATAAACCATAAATTTCAACAGCATTTAAAGGACATTCTTTAAGTGGATGTTTCTTTCTACACTTAGGACAAAAGATAGACAAAGCTTGACCTTGCTGGTCTTGTTGTTCTTGTCTCTTCTTGGTTTTTGCTACTTCAACCTGTGTACCTAATGTGCTCAATAAATCAGTCTTGAAATCTTCTAGCAGATTTCCAAGCTCAGCCCTAGAAATACCACTGTTTGCAGACTTGTTTACTTTAGTAATGATGTCCCTTTTTCCAGTACTAGCCTTCCCTCTCGAATATTTCTGACATAAATCTTGTATCTCATCAAAAGGAAGGTAATAAATGTCACCTTTGCCCATAACATTTAAAATATCTAAGTACTCTTCTCTTATTCCTTTCAGAAATATTGTTCTAATAATCTTTGGTGTCAGAGAATTGTATTTAGATTTTTGTAAGTTGTATGAGAACCTCTCCAAATACTCCTCCAAGCTCTCATCTTCTTGTTGAGTCATTCCAAATATGTCATCTTTGAGATCCTTTGATCTACAGTAGGCCTGATATTTGAGAAGAAAGATCTTCCTCATCTCATCCCAGCTGGTAATAGAATGCTCTCCTAAGCCCATGAACCATTTCAAGGCAGTTGCTTTAAGGGTAGCAGGGAAAAGACGAAGTTTATGGGTGTCATCAGTGTATCCAAAAGTTCGGCACAAGATATCAAACTCAAATAGGAAAGAGTCAGGATCTTCAGAGGTCAGGCCATAGAAGTTTGGTAAGAAAGAGGGTGGAATGTTCTTCATTTTTACACCTTCCCCTAAGATAATAATAGTATCCAGGATGGGGAATTTGAAGGTGGCTTCCTGATCTTCTCCTATCTTTTCATCTCTCTCATGTCCCCTTTCTTCTTCTCTTTCATGTCTCCTTTCTTCTTCTCTTTCATGTCTCCTCTCTTGTTCTCTTCTCTCTTGTCTTCGTTTGTTTTCTATTTCTAACATTCTCTCATACTCCCTTCTCTGTTCTGCAGTTGTCCCTTTTGATGTTTCTTCCTCAGACATTTTAAAACTACCAACTATTGAGATGAATCCTTTTGGAAGAGAAGCTCCTGTTACTTCCGTTTTTGGGGGGTTTTTGATATATCTTCCTTTCTCGTCTCTTAGTCTTGACATAAAAGTAAAACCTATTCTGTGTTTTTGGTTGAAATTTTTGTTTTTATCAGAAAACTAAAGTTCCTAAGCCTGCTTCTACAATGCCTCCCCGTCAACGGTGCCAAAATGTTGGGCTCTGATCTACCAATGTGAATCAGACCTTAAATTTATATCAATCCGAGTCAGTAAGCTTAGAGGCATATCCATGTTTTAGGACTTAGAGCTAGACTTGTTTGGATAATTTAATTATCTGTGAATTGAATCTACTGTAAGATGAAAAATACTGTAACTTAAAGATACAAAAATCCTTTTACAGGGATAACTTCATTTGTTTCTTCTCAATTATACAGTAATCTATTTATGGAAGCAATCTTTTGGTGAAATAACTGAGATAGTAAAAGCATTTAAACAACAATTCTAACCCTAACATACAGACTACAAGGCTCTGCCTAATACTCCAGCGCTGAATGAACAGTTATTAATTAAATTCCCTTACAAGACAGTGTTCATAATTTATAATTGTCCTTTACCACTTCACCACTGGATAAACAACAATATATAGTATACAGAAATCGTGGTCTGAACCATCAATGCCTTCAGTATTTAACCAGTAAAAGAACAGAGTTTATCAAACAATGCAAGTGATATGCAGCACGATGGAATAGCAGCTTGAACTATTAAACAAGATAACAGAGCTTTTTATGAAATTGATTAAAAACTTCCTGAATTCGTTCTACAAAAATAAACTAGATACTACAGGGATTAACACATACCAATGGCACGATTTAAATAACTTGCATCAAATGAAATCGCTGCAGTCGCCCAAATCGCTACACCGGCAAGTAAAAGAATGCGTGAACTCAACAATGGGGGCCCTCCAGTGCCTCATTCACACACCAATTGAATATTTATAGAACTGAAACTCTAAATGTATTCACCATAAATCAATTACACAACAAAACCATGCATTTCAGAAGCAAGATGCGTTCTTCCCAAAATCGTGATAATTCTTCATTGTTTTGTGAAGTACTTATACAAATTCAAAAGAAAACTGGAAATGCTATAATCTTGCAAACTAATTAATGAACATAACCATCAAGATCCTCATTCAGAATTGTGAAACTCAACAAAATCAAAACTGCCCCTTCTTTGGTGCCGAGTGGAAGCACAGGTGGTCGCCTTTGACTGAGGTTGACTTGACATCTGTAAAGGCCACATCACCTATCCGTTTAATGTTCATCCATCCTTGGACACTGAGGATATTTTCTCTATCTTCCAATTCCTGCCTAGCTGTCCTGCAAATGCTCAACTTTGGAGATAATACGGGAAGTTAGAACATCATGTAATCTGAATAAAAATCTTAGTTAAAATGCTTAAAAAGTCTCAATACTCAATTTATTAGAAAGCAATGACATTATACCTCTTAACCAAGGTTCATGGGTGAAATTTAAATATTTTCTAATCAATATGGAGGTTTTATGAAGGGAAATGAAAGATATATAAGTGGCAAAAAGAGGTCAAAACGGTGCCCAACAGCTATCCACTGCTAATTCCTTTATAGGATGTAGGGATGGGAAGGTGACCATTTCTAATGGGTTGTCTACACATAGACTTGTTTTATACCCCCCAGCACAACCAGTAACTGAAAACTTGTGGTGGTTAGATTTTTCTTTTGGGGATAAGGATTTTGAATACCTTTCCCTTCCTAGTATTTACTCCTGGTCACTATAGGAGCAGATTACTGAGAATGTGTTAAACCAATTTGTTTCTTCAACAACTTGTATAGATTTCCCTCAGTCTTTTGCTCAATTCGTTCAAATTTTTGGACATGAGTTTCAGGAAAATTTGGCCCTCTCAACATTTGTGGATACACCATGTGTTTTTGCAATTGAGGAGCATACATGGTCTTATACCATACCTTGTGAGGTCAGCCTTGGAAAATTTCTACACATAAACATAGGGTTAAGTGAAAACCAACAAGAGCAGTTTCTCAAGGTTCTTAGAAGTTAAGTTAGAGAATTTGCATGGGAGTACACTGATATGAAGGGTGTACACCCTGACACTTGTATTCACCATATTTACATGGATGTGAGTATATACCTTATAAGACAGCCTCAGAGGAGGAAGAATCCTACTTTGAAAGACATAGTTAAAGAGGAGTTACAAAAACTTCTCAATGTTGGTTTCATCTACCCAATTTCAGATAGTAAATGGGTGTCTCCTCTAGTGGTAGTCCCAAATAAAGTCATAGGGAATTGGCATATTTTTGTTGACTTCCTTGAACTGAACAAGGCTACTATGAAAGACTATTTTCCCTTTCCCTTTATCGACCAAGTGCTAGATACCCTATCCGACAAACAATACTTTTCTTTTCTTTACAGGTATAGTAGATAAAATTATATCTTGATAGTACCTGAGGATTAGGAGAAGACTACTTTTACTTTCCATTGGGGGACATATGCCTATAGAGTTTTTCCATTTGTCTTATGTAACGCGCCTGCCACTTTTCAGCATGCAGTCTTACCAATATTTGCTGATCTTATACATGACTGCGTAGAGGTGTACATGGATGATTTTACAGCCTATGGTAATACCTTTCAGGAGGCTCTTGATAATCTTAAAAAGGTCCTGATCTGATGTCAAGAGTCAAACCTATCCCTTAGCCATGAAAAATGTAAAATGTTATTAACATAAGGTATAGTCTTGGGGCATCATGTCTCTTCACAAGGGATCAAGGTAGACCCTGCAAAAATAGAAGTAATTGTTAATATTCTCTCTCCAAAAACTCAAAAGGAGGTAATGATATTTCTTGTCCATGCAAGCTACTACCGATGTTTTATTGAAAATTTTATTAAAATAGTTGCACCAATGATTAAGCTGCTTATGAAGGATGTAGAATTTCGATGGACTGAATCCTGTCAAAGTGCTTTTGAGGTCTTAAAGGATAAGTTATCAGTGGAACCAATACTTAGGGGTCCTAATTAGTCCCTTCCTTTCCATATATCCACCGATTCTTCTGACATGGCCATAGGAGGGGTCCTAGGTCAAAAGGAAGGCCAAGCATGTTATGCCATCTACTTTGTTAGAAAAAATTTTACTCCCGCCGAACTAAATTACACTGTTACTGAAAAATAATTTTTAGCAGTAATCTATATTATCAACAAATTTTGCCATTACATTACAGGATATGAAGTTTGTGTGCATACAGACCACTCTTCCATTAGATTCTTATTGAGTAAACCAATTACCAATGGTAGGGTGACCCGGTGGATTCTTCTATTACAAGAGCTTGACATCACCGTCGTTGATCGAACTGGTAGAGAGAATTTATTAGCATATTTCCTCTCTCACATCCAACATGATGATAGTGCTAAACCCATTGATGATACTTTCCCCGATGAACATCTATTTACTGTGTCTGTTCAAACTCCTTGGTTTGCAAACATCGCTAATTATTTAGTAACTGGGAAGTTACCAAACCAATTGTCCCCACACGACAAATGCCGAATTATAGTCCAAATTGCTAACTGATCTTAGGTTGATAATGGCCTTTTTCATACCAGCCCAGATCTTATTATTAGATTATGCATACGAGAGGACGAGATGAAAAAAATCCTCCATGCATGCCATAATGGGCCATGTGGAGGACACTTTTCTCACAAGCGGACAACATACAAAGTGTTACATTGTGGGTATTGCTGGCCAATAATTTTTAAGGATGCTTCTAGGCACGTTAAAGGATGTGACCGTTTCCAAAGAATGGAAGGATGTGACAGTTTCCAAAGAATGGGTAGACCTACGTCATCTGACAAAATTCCCTTACAGCCTCAGGTCATGATTGAGCCTTTTGAGAAATGGGCTCTTGATTTTGTAGGACTAATCTCTCCCATGTCCCACAAAAATAAGTATATCCTAGTTTGCATGGACTATGTCACCAAATGGGTAGAAGCTAAAGCTTTGTTTTGATCCACATAGATAAATGTGGTAGAATTTATATATGAAGAAGTATTTACTCAGTTTGGTGTGCCTAGGGAAATTGCACAAGGACTTCACTTAGTGAACCTCCCACATAGCACGTGTGATTGTAGGATATTAAAGAATACCGTTAATTTCGAGAGATATTGAACCAAACTCTTTTTTTTTAAACCCCCTCCCAATACTTAAAACATCCTCCCCACCCCTTTTTATACCTCAATCCTTATAAACCACCCGACCCACCCCCACCTTAAACCCCTCATCCCCCCAATACTTGCAATATATTGGTTCAATTTTTGATAATTTTAAAACCCACAATATGAACTAACGTGATCAGATATTGGTCAACAAGTGAATCCCCCATGGGAAATTATCACTAACTAAGGTTCTCAATTCACTTCCAAATTGATGAAAGAACTTACCACGAAAATATGACATTTGACATTGCAAGTATTCACCTTACCACCCATAGGATAATTGCCAGGTAGAGTCAACCAATAAGGTATTGGAATCTATCTTAGCCAAAACCATTCAGCTACATCATAAGGACTATGTAGATAGACTCCTAGAAGCCTTGTGGGCCTATAGAATAACATGGAGAAACGCTACTGGACATACACCCTATGATCTAGTAAATGGGAAAGAAGTCCTTTTACCTATTGAATTCCAAGTTAAGACTTTTCGTATGGTTGTACAATTCGACATGGATTTGGAAGAGGCACATAAACAACGGGTTTTATAGATTAATGAGTTAGATGGTATTAGACAAGATGCACTCCAAAGAACAATGTTAATACAAAATCAATGGAAAAATTGTATGATAAATTTATTAAACAAAAGCAATTTAACACCAGGGATTGGGAGTTACTATTTGACTCAAGGTATACAAATTTCAAAGGAAAATTAACTACCTGTTTGATGGGTCCATATGAGGTAGTTACAGCCTTCGATAATGGGTCAGTTGAAATTAAGACAATTGATGGTTCACAAAATTCCTTTGTCGTAAATGGACATAGACTTAGACTTTACCATCAACCAATATCTAAACAAGATTTTGTATAGAATGTCTTACAACAAAAGGAGATGGAGCTGGTTGAAGAGGAAGTCATTCCTCCTCCTCCTGATTCTTAAATTATTTTGGGTTGTCTTCATGTATATATGTAAATATATATTTGTTTCTTCAAATAAATAAAAGTCATTTCTAACAAGATGACTTTATTTATACAGGGAATTCAGTTTTATAATCAGCTTATGGAATTTTGTTAAATAAAACATGAAGACTCTTTTCCTTTGCCTAATCTTAATAAATCTTATATGACTTTTTCTCTGTACATATGCTTTTGTTGGGAATAAATTTGAATCATTTAACAAGTGGTTTTGCATTCTGATTACAAGAACCTTATCTCTATAATCAGCTCAGGAAATATTGCCTAGAAAGGTAAGTGATCTAAGAACTCATAATGCATCCTATCTTCTTCTCTTTTATTTAAAACTGAAGTTTATAATGAAAGTTAAAGTGTTCTTTATAGCATTCCTACCCACTTTCTTATATGATTCCTTATGATTTTATGGTATTTGATTTAGACATGCACATTTCTTATTTATCATTAGAACAGTTGCTTAAGACCTACTCTAATCATCATGGTTTCAAAAGTTCTATCTTACACCTATGGACTACTAAGTTCATCCTAGACTCATTATCAATACTTGTCTCTTAAGCATGTTTTGGAGGTAACCCAAAAGTAAGTGAAATTTCTACTTGTGAGGAACATTACTAATCTTTTATGAAGAATATAGACTGCGGTCAAGGAACAACTTTAAGTTATTCTCTTTTGACATGATCTATAATGGAGTCTATTATATATATATATATAAAGTTACTCATAAGGTTTGCTCTAAAAATTTGAATTATGTGTTTAGCAGGCTTAACATGCTTTAGTGCCAATCGGTTTCCACATACTGAAATTATTATACGAAGCAAACCCGCCGGGGTACTGAACAGGCTCACTGGTAGCGGGTCCATGCTAAGTAACATCTTAAACAAGGAAGCTTGGTAAATGCAAGTGAACCTATCGGGGTACTGAACAGGCTCGCTGAAAGCAGGGCTATGCTTGCATGGTATTAAGGTAAACCCATCGAGGTACTGAATAGGCCTACTGGAAGTGGGGAAATATCATGTAAAGGAGATCTGGGTAATGCATTACTATACACATGAATCATCTAAAAAACTTGAGTATATAAAATACATATTTAAGCCAATTATTTATACTTTCATTAGAGAATGACTGTAAGTTGGGCTTGGAACCTTTCATCTAATTCAAATAATACCTAAGATATGATTATCCTAGAAATGGGACCCATAACTATGGAAATATCACAAACTCCCCAGTGAAATTTCTCTATATTCTTTGGATGACAAGACATCTTTAAAATGAGTTAAAGATTACTAGTTTTTCCTATGGCATTTTTCCCATCAGTTATACTATCATTATTCATATGGTATTTTTAAGAACTGTTATTTTTTTTATGAAGGTACATATCTGAATCATCTCCATTTACTAGTTAGTATTTATTTTCTTATGAAAATGATAACAACATTTTAGAATTATTTGTTAAACTATTTGGAAATCAATCAGTTTTTCTTTGATGGCTTCAGGACACGCCATATTTTTGGTTTGGGGGAAGGTTAGAATTGTCTTTACCTTCTGATTACTTATGAAAAGATTCAATTATATCTGACAAAATTATAGGTGTTTTCAGGATAATGCAAGTAGCAGAAGAGTGTGCTAATCCTTGATGAATAAAGAAGAGCGCAACTAAGGTTCAATAAAGCTAGTTTGCATCATCATGTTGTGTGCTGACAAGCCATCATTATGTTGTGTGTTAGAAGCCCAGAAAATTTATTGCATAATTAGCAGTAGTCAGATCCAACAAAGCACATTTTGTACAGAGGGTCCATATGGAGGATCATAGGAAGAGTTGAATGCTAGTCCGAATGGAATGCCAAATGATTATCTGAATGAAACCGTAACATTTTAGCAGCATGATTAGATATCTCAAAGTGTTAATTTATTTTAGTTTTAAATATGGGCAGAGAGTTTAATCCACTAAACCATACCCATGAATATTAGGTCTCATTCTTATTCTCATAAAAACATTACGATTTCATTAGGACTCACCTCGACCTCATCCAATGAATTGTATAAACCCATGTTGATATGATATGATTTTAGGATATTTTCGATCATTATTACCCTTACCCTCACATCAAGTCATATACATAAATTCTTAGGTGTTCTATCATCCTGTTAATTAAAGTCATTATGGTTTTTAAATGCATTTTATGAATTATGTCATGAATAATTCATTCAAACTGTCCAAATTTTACTTTGGACATGGTTGAATCATTCATAACCATACGAAATAATTATTAGGACAGACGATTCAAAGTACTGAACCATAGCGTGATTTCTCAAGCATGTGAAACCACGATCTCACGATCGTTCAGACACATAAATGGATTGCATTTTAAACTCACAATCCTTACCCTCATCCATACTTACCTTCGTATTTGTGGATCCATCAAGATGCTATTCCTTGGTATCCTCTACAACCTCCCTGCACTTCCACCCCAAGTTAAATAATGCCTAATCACCTTGATCCTGGGAGTTATCAGGACTTGTTCTGGATTCTATAGTTCCAAGAATGTTGAGAGATCTTCTTTCACATGGGGTGGAACCCGTTCCTCCACCTTTTACAGGGATACGATGAAGAGATTTCACTATTATTTGCAAAAGGGTTTGATGGTAATGTGGCTAGGGTTGGCTACCTCACCTTTCCAGTGACCGAAGAGACCATTGCAGTTGTTACCAAGCTCTTGAGAGAAGGTACCCGTTGGCACAAACATATGTTTCTTCTTTTGTCATCCCATGATTTTGCTCTCAAAATGGATTATCACCATATTGCGGGTATGAAAGGGTTTCACAGAGAATGGGTTAAGATGGAATACCTTAATCCTTTGGCCATTATCATTCACCTCATAACTTGTGAAGGTAAGTTCATCATGTTTAAAGCTTTCCATTTCCGATTATTGGCACATTTTGTCAATCAACAATTTCTTAATTTCCCATTCTATTTCCTTAAGAGATTGGAAAAGATGTCGAACCAAGTCAGGAAAAATACAGTCAATCCTATGGGTAGTCTGTACCACCATAGTCTTATCAAGCTCCTAATCATGCATTTGTTGAAGGAGAGGAACCAGAAATGGGAAAATTTTGTATTTAAGATCTTAAACCATCATTTGAATGCTCGAGAGCGTCCTTGGCACACTCGTGACTGTGAACCTAGTCATACCTCTCCCAAAGGAAAGAAAATCACTAAGTTAGTGCATATTGATGAAGATACTTCAGAAGTGAGTCTGAATGGCCATTCACCCACCTTTGTCAACCTTGTGGCCATTGAATTTCTACATTTTTTACAAGTTTGAGCCAAGAATAATAAATAAAATCTCCTTCATACTACCATTCAGCCTACCCCTCAGTACAATCATCTAGATAGTGTGGTCAAGGTGGATGAACCTGTTTCTGACTCACCCCTATTTACACTGGCTAGCATCTCAGCCAACTTGCTCAAATCCTTTTCTCTTAAGCCCACATCTCCATCTACTCAAGGCACGATTCTCGAAGAACAAGTCCCTTCTATCGACCTTGAAACACCATCTAGGGAATTGAGTCCTCCTTAATATTCCAAGTGCCCTGCAGATCCATTTACTTAGAATCAGCAGACAATAAATCGACTAACTCAAGAATTAGCACAGTCAACAAGCCAAAATAAAAGACATGTCGACATGATTGCTGATCTTTGTCAAGAAAACAAGGATCTATATCTTCAAGTTAAGACTGTTGAAGAGCTCAATAAGGCCATAACCTCTTCGTGTGACTCTCATTAGGAGAGGCACAGTCCAATAAATTGAAATTGAAATCTCATGTTTCCTCTACTAAGTCAAAGGCAGCTACTACTGCAGCTCATCCTTCTTCCTAACTTCCTTTTTGTTTTGTTCAGTGGGACCTAGCATCTCTTCGATTTGGGGGAGTGTTGATCCCGATTTTGTCATAATTTTTGGTTGACTATTTGCTTTGTTGACATTACCTTTTTGACACTTTTTGGCATATTTCTTTCCATTCAGACCATAAATTAAACACAAGTATGAATGTAATTGAATATTATACAAGTCTTGGCTAATTTTCATTATTTCATGGTTTTATTTATAATTATGTGACATTTGAAAACATGGTAGGTATATAGAATTGTTTTGTACGCTATGGCTTTTAAACAAACCTCCAATTAGACATGCATTCATGCCAAACATGCATAGTTGCATCTAGATCGTCCTACATCCCTCTGATCGGCCTGTGACTTTGTTAGTTGGAATATTCTGGGGCGTTAAAAGAAAAGAATGGTTTCATGGTTTTGTTAGCCACGCATTCCTCATGATGTGTAGTCCTTTCTCTAGAATATTCGGGCTCCCGTTCACTCAGCCTAACACCACATCATCTACCCATGTCAACCGAGATCAACGCACTAGTTGTGCACGAGGAGAACCGACACCCAAGGGATTAGGAAGATGGCCTCTGCACTATTGTAAATAATTATATAGTCGTCTGTTTAGCAGTTAAGACTGCCTATATTTAGAGCAGTTGACCACTGAAAGTTAGTCATCCTTGGCATAGAAACTCTAAAATATGTTCTAGTTTAATAAAAATTCTATTTTCAACTATGGATATATGTCATTGTCTTCGCGAGTGATTGATTGATCTAAGCACAACCCTTGATTGTTGAGAAGGGCCCCTCAACAAACACAGGTCTTCCATTTGTATATTTATGTTACTTTCTTTTACAGATAATTAGTTTTCATTTCCATCTTCTGTATGTAATTAGATTTCCTATAGTTGATGTTACCTTGTCACCTGTAACGTGTATTGTTTGTTTTTAATTTACGTGTTGTTGTTAACATAGTTTATATTTCCAGAATTGAAAGTGACCAGTCACGCATAGTTATTTACAGTCTTTCTTTCAGTTTCTTCTCTAATTTCATATTTGCAATTAGCTATAATTTAATCAATTTAATTCTTCAGGTTTAGCTCATAGTTAGGTTCAATTATGTTGATTCTCATGTAGCTATAGATTAATTGCATTTATCTTTTAATTTGTTTTATTATACAATAGGAAATGAATTCTCTTCTTAGAGGTAGATTACCATAAGTGCTCTTAGTTTTATTTCAATTGTGTATATGCTTAGTTGCTGTCGTTTTCTGCACTATGGACTCATATGCATAAAACAGGTGGTGTCAGGAACATTTAGGTTGTTGATTTCATAATTTACATTTTTTTTCGCCATCCGGACTATCGTTCGAACTTTAATATTTCCTGTTTTGTTTTATACTTGTTTAAAGTTCAGTTTTCTTAATTTTCGAATTGTGTTATTTTTTGTAGTCAACCAGTAGCCATATATAATTAGGACTTTATTTCAAACCGCATAAAGTATCCATTAAGCTCCATAATAATTCTTATCTTTCGATTCTTTTTTCTTTAGTTTGTCTTTGAGTTGTGTTTTGTTTGTCTCTGATTTCTTAATTGATCGTTGCTTTGGAACTTGTCAATTGCATTTCTACTTTGATATACCTTATTCTGATTTAGATTGATTTTAGAATTAAACTTGTTAATTTTATTCTCTAAAAAGTACATTAGTTCTTTATGATTTGATCATCATTTCTAGGATAGGATCTATCCTCCTTATTCTATAATTACTAAACATGTTCATAGAATAGAATTTGATTCAGAAATAAAATATCTTTATTAAGTTTTCTACTTGTTTCTAAATCAAATTCACTTTCAAGTAAATATCTTTATTAAGTTTTCTACTTGCTTCTAGACTATATTTATTTCCTTAAATTTATTTCCTGCTTTACCTATCTAGAATAGTATACCTCCAAATTCAAGGTAATCGTTAGAATAGTCTTGTTTCTTGATTAATAGATTAGCTGTCAATAACACCTCTTTTCAACTAGAGTCATTTGCTTATGGATAGAGAATAAATCACAATGTTTACTATAACTTGTAACTAGACACTCTTTAATTTACACCTCTTTGTAGAAGTTAAATTAGACTTAATTTTGTTCAGTTTCCTAATTTCCTTTGAAATTCATTTTGACTCCCCTTCTCAAGTTCCTGTCACATTGAACACATATCCTCATAATCCTAAAGGAGAATAGAACTAGATAATTTATCTTAGTTATTATGTCTTGGTTAACTGAATGTATAGTTTAATTATTGAATTTATTAGATATATGTTAAGTAGCTATAATATTGCCTTAGATAATATAATCTCTTGTTTCCATATAGTAAGAGTTTTGAATTTGTTTATAGCCTTTCTAATTCCTAGGCTAGAAGCTGAATAAATAATAGTTTTCCAATAAAGAGTTGTTTATTTTCGATCAAGTCTTGTTTCTTAGATTAGTAATATATATATATATATATATATTGTTATTTTTTATAGAGTAGAGTAGTATAGATTAATACTGCTCTGATCTATTAAATTTCTAATTAATTTCGTAGTTGGATTTCTGAAGTTTGACTTGGTTTTTCATTTTGAAAGATCTTTCAATCTTTTTTTTGTTAGAATACTTCTACGACACCCTAGGTACCCTTCTACCTTGGCATATATTTTTTCTCAACTCCAAGTTTACAAGCCCCGGTCGATAATTAAATATTTGGTGATTCATTAAGACAATATAACACCCAACTGTGAGTAGTCTAAAAAGGGAAGAAAAGAGAAGATTCGGGAAGCTTCTAGGAAAAATATCTCATGGAGAATGATCTTAACTACTTGGGATAGTTGGCACTTGAACTCCTAGTCCCTAGGGATTATTCCCTACATTCCTCCGAAAATATGTCAACCCATTTGGGCTTCCTTCAGCCTATAAAAGCAAGCTACATGGACCATGTGAGGGGGAGATAAAGATATAACCTTTATGTTGTTGGATTCAAGACTTTTATAGGAGGACAAGAGAGAGTGGTTGTGAGTGAGATGTTGCATAGTTTGTAGTGTATGTGTGATTGAGTCAAAAGATCTTGTAAAAGCAAAGCTTCGACGTCAAGGCTTTGGTTTTAGCTTTCTTTATCATCTTTAATACAAACATGTTTCCCTTTCCCATAAATTATTTGTGTTGATATCGATTGTTTATTACTATTTTTCTTGATCATTAGTATAGATTATTGAATTATCTTGTTTCTCTCATTTTTTGTCTTGTTTTTTGTGTTCTTTGCAGGTGCAACTATCTGCATAAGGATCTACAAAACAAGGATAACCTTCCACACTCGAGGTAAGGATATATTCACATTCAAGTAGTTCAGTCATCTAGGGAGAGGATACATCGTTGTGTCATTTTTTTCTAGATCTGCCCCATGCAGGCTAGGGGAACAAACTATGTCTGCACTGATTGAAATATTCCCAATAACAAAAATGGCGACCATATTGGGGAATAGATCCAATAAGATATATAAAATTTTGATGTCACTTTTGATTACAAACTTGTGACACTTTTTTTCTTACTCATTTAAATACTTAAGGTGAGTTATCCACCTTACTACACTTTTATTTACCTTCTCTGGTTTGTATTTTTTCTTACCTTCATTCCAGTTTGATCCACATTGGTTTATCTTGCAGGTTATTTGGATTTTTTGTTCTCTAGATCCGTTGATGCACCTGAGTTTTCTTGACAGAGCATCGTACCCCTGTTGGCGCCTGCTTCCTATTTCCATAATGCACCACCAACGCCTCTTCTTCTCAATCATAGTGCATTGATGACACTTTTCAATAGAAAACAAGGTGCATTGACTGACATATGACTCCCTGGTGTAACCCTTGAGAGTTCACCGAGGTAGGCCATCTCTAGATCTAAGTCTTGTCTTTGAAATGTTTTTGTTTCTCTTTGGGTTTTTGTTAATCTGCATTCTGGGTTATTGATAGGTTTGATAGTTTGTTAGCTTGAATTTCCTGTTTGAATTTATATATTAAGAGTTTGATAGTAGAAAGATTTGAAATTGAAAGTTTTGCATGGAATTTTGTCTTGGGTTTATGGTTTGTCCATTTATCTTCTGAAAGATGCTCTTAAATCTATAGGAAAGGAAAACATTGTAGTTTCTTGCACTCTATTTTGTGTGATCTTTTGTCCTTTACCATTTATTCTTTGAATTACATCAAAAATTAAAAAAAAATGTTTTCTTTGATTGCTTTGGCTTGCTTGAGTGATTATAAGTTTTATTTCTTGGAGTTGATTGATAAAGTATAGAAATTTAGACATTAGAAAGATTTCATTCCTTTTCATATTAGAGATCTCTTAGGCTTAGTATTGGAAATTATTTTGTGTTTTGGAAATATTTCAAAATCTTGAAGGTGAATTATTAAAAGTTGCATAGTACTCTTGTTTGAAGAAACAAAAGTCTCTCTCTTGCTCTAGGGAGAGTTCATCGAAGGGAAAAATCTTACGTTGCATTTAGGTCTTTTAATATTGTAAATTGTTTCAGATAACGCAAGCATTCACTAACCATCAAGATAAAATTGGACGCTATCTTAGTTTAAAATATTTAGTAATTTGAGTGATAGGTTAGGATATGTGTTCTAGAGTCTATAAACATAGGAGCTATTGTTTCTATCCTGCACTACATCCCAGGGGTCATGTGGTTCTTCCACACACTAATCGATATATCGAACGAATTTTCACATACCCTTGAGGTCTATAAAAACGTTCTTCACATACTTGGTAGTATATCGGAAGGCCCCTTTCGAACGGTTGTGCATCAGAAAACACTAACATGGATTTGAGCTCCCATGTACCTTGTGTATATTGGGAGACCCCTCTAGGAAACCTTTACAATGAGAAAATACTTTTGGTTGTCTTGTTGGAGAAATACAAAGAGAACAACACTCAGGGAGCTACTATGCACGTGTCATCCAAGTAGTAGGGTATTTAGGAAATGGTATGGTTCCAATCCTCCTTTTCATGTTTTACTGTTGGACCCTATGATATATCGCGGGTTGAGACAACCTGACAATCCTTGTGAGGAAGCATCTTTCATAAACACCTCCTATCACTTAATTTTTCCTGTGGCCTTAGCTTGTGTAGGATTGTTTGTGTGTGATCTATTCTTTTGAAAAACCGATGGAGTAGAAGTTTCCATCCAACATCTCGACTGAGCTACCTATAAGACGATATCGTAGATTGCAAGGTTTACCACCTAAATTTCCTCCTAGCATGGAAGAAAGAGAAGGTGAAACCATGGACCAACCTGCTACGACTGATTCACATGCAGAAGGAATTCTGGTTACTAAATTCAGCGAAAAACATTCTTTCTTTGAAAATCCACCCACTCTAGTTACAATTCAACAACCTTCTATAGAAGATACAACCTTTCATTTTCCTAAGGAAGTTCAATCTAGTGCCCGAGATTGGGTCTCTACCCTACCATCAAATGATACCGTGGCATCAAAAATTGGTTCAACTGCTCCATTTTGGGAGACCTCTTTAGGACAGACCATCTTTGAATACGGGACCACTAGCTAACCTTATGTTAACCCCCATCGAGAAACTATATTTACTGCGGAGGATGAGATCCTTG
Organism: Pseudotsuga menziesii; assembly: GCA_001517045.1. NCBI lineage: Eukaryota > Viridiplantae > Streptophyta > Pinopsida > Pinales > Pinaceae > Pseudotsuga > Pseudotsuga menziesii. Next base: position 401,313 of record LPNX010158218.1, on the reverse strand, counting down.
GGCCTGTTCATCAAACCCTTACTTATTTATGCAGAATTGGGGATAACCTAAGGAAAAAAAGCTTATATCCCTTCATTTCTTGTTCAAGAACGGTAAGTTTGGAATATCGTGCTCCTTCACCATCTCATGTGGCTGCTAACTCAGGGTCACCAATTCAAAATGTGGCTACTTATGATCTAGGTCAACCCTCCATCCTCACCCTACAAGGTCAAAATATCCCATCTGTTTCTAATTCTCTTGTACCTTCCACGACTGGGGGAAGTCCCCAACCCAAGTTGCTTCATCAACCAGGGGAACTACTTCCAACATGGGGAAAAATAAAGTTATAGGGAAACCAGTAGTCAGTGTACCTTACACGAATACCAACATGGTTATCCCTTCTTTCGGTATGGGACAAACCTTATGGGTTCAACCTACCTTTATCCAACCTTCATGGGGATACACCTATCTAGGAAATCAACTACCTATAGTCAATCAAATTTATCAACCTATATCACCAGGAATTGTTTACCCCATAATTCCTTACCCTGGAAGTGTGAATACCCCATGGGGGAAACCTAATTAGTCAAATGTCCCTGTATTTGGGGGATCGCCTATCAATACTATTAGGGATATGAGGGTCCACCTTCGAGAGGCCCATCACCTTGAGGCACACCTTTTGGATGCCTACCACTTGGAGGCCCACCTTTCGGAGGCCTGCCATGTGGAGGCCCAACTTTTGGAGGCCCACCTCTTGAAGGCTCACCTTCCGTATGTCCACCACCTGGAGGACCATCCCCACATGGAGGGATACCTACTGGAGTCCCACCACCTGGAGGTCCACATCCCCCCAACGGCCCACCACCTAGAGGACCCTCAAGAGTTTCATTTGTTAATCAACCACTCGATCAACCAATTATGGGGGTAACATCAATTCCCATTTATCAAACAAATTATGGTCATACTGGTCTGAAAATTCCCTATCAACATTACCTGTACCATCAACCCAATCAAGAGTTACCATTTCTGGCTACCTTAGATCTTTCATATCTATCTAGATTGACTAATGACCCCATCCACCATGATCCCTCATGGTCAGATATCCCTGTTAAGTTACCCTCTAATATACCCAAATTTGATGGTAAACCTGATGAAGAACCCAAGAACCACGTGATGAAATATCATTTGTGGTGCTCATTAAATTCTGTAATGGATGTTTCCATCCGTCTGAGATTGTTTCAGAGAACTCTCACCGAGGTTTCCACAAAATGTTATATTGAGTTTCCTCAACATTCCTCTTGGGATTTCAACACCTTAGCAATGGATTTTTTTGACACATTTATAGTTCTTGATATGATATGAAATGGGTACAGATCTCTTAACCTCACTTCGATCATCCACTTCCACCCATATCTCATATCATATACATGAATGGATATGATGTTGTAGCTTGATAAAATTTCCCATTCCTGATCAATTGCTCACCGATTGGTTTACTAAATCTTTACTACCACCCATTGCTAGGGATGTTTCCATGGGAGGTGTTGTTACTGAGGAACAAGCATTAGAGGAAATTTCAACTCAAAATGGGCCTTTTAACTCTAATTCAAATTCCATGTCATCATGTGTTAGCCAATTAAATTGCTTTAAATTTGAAATACCGTATAGGTCTTAAACAATTTTTTAATATAAATTTGGGGATAGGTATCATAAAAAAACTACTTTCTTTGTTCGTATTTTCAACATATCTCCTTGTTTTTTTACAAAAATTTTGATCGGGAGAGATCGTTGGATGCAAAATTAAATTCTGCATCCAACGACTACGCACTCGGAATACTTTTGATGGACCCCTCTACCCCATTTTTTCAGTTATTTCTTGTTTTTGGGGTAGCGGGGTCCGTCAAAAGTATTCTGAATGGGTACTCGTTGGGTGCAAAATTTAATTCCACATCCAAGGAGCTTCGTCAATCGAAATTTTAGTAAAAGCACAGGGAGATATGTCGAAAATACAAACAAAAAAGTAGTTTTTTTTTCTTCCTCCAAAATTAATAAATATTATTTTATTATTTTAACTATTATTTTATTAATTTTCCTTAGGAGGCCCATTTTGAGTTGAAATTTCTTCTAATAACATTAGTCATGCTCAGTACTCTTGGGCCCAAGAAAATATAGGTATAATTAAGTTATAATTATGCCTAAGGATGGAAAAGAGCTAGGTTGTAAGAAGTAAAGGGACTTGCGACGTAAGAAGAGAAAGAAGGAGAAGAAGGAAAAGGAGTTGCGACAGAAGCAAATGAGAAAGGAAGGAAGACAAGGTAGAATAAGTAGAAATAAAGGAAGATGCGACAAAAGAAGGATGGAAGTAGATAAAGAAGAAATAGTTAAAGAAAGATGCAATTGAAGAGGAAGCTGCAATAGAAGAGAAGTCATGATAGAAGAGAATCTGTGACAGAAGAGAATCTCCGATAGAAGAGAGATTGCGCTCGAAGATGACAAAATAAAGAAGGAAAGAAAGAGACAAAGAAGGACATCACAAATTTAACCATGTTAGAAGACATGTAGTGGCACAACAGCTAGAATGTGACAACCCAAAAAGATCATGGGTGCAAAGTCAGATAGAGTTGGCGGGAGACGTACGTATGAAAGCATCTTTGTAAGTCGGGACGTTAGTGCTGACTTTCATGTGTCGATAGAATAGGAAAAAAAACATGTTGGATAAATGTATGAAGTCAGTTTAAAGTGACATGTAGGAACCTATAAAAGGAGGAACCCAAGTTGTATGCAGATTAGCCTCTGAATTATATTGTGGTTTCTTTTTGTCGTGGCCAATCTCGTCGCATCTTTCCTTATATTGCAAACTTATTCCTTCACAACTTCTCCTATCGTAACTTCCATTCTATCACTACTTCTTCTATCGTATTTCTTCTTCTGTCATAGCTTCCTCTGTTGCATGACCAGACTCTTCATATTTACGAGTAGAATTATGGCTAAATTATTCTTATCTTTCCCTAGGGCCAACAAAATTGTTGTACCTATAAGTGCCAAATCCAAAGTTCTTCAAAAAGCTTGTTGATCTGCTTCATAATTCCAACAATAATACATGAAACTAGAACTCCAACCAAGACAAAATATTTGAGAAATGCATATCTATCTATGATAGAGACAATATTGATCATTGGCATACACAATAAGAAAATCCATCTTTTAGCACAACTTATATCTTATGGAAATAAGGTGGTTCAGTTAGCACCAATAACAATTTTGTGGTGTTAAGGTGGTGGAATTCGTGCTAATGTTTGAGTAAATATCAATATATTTGAACTTCAAAACTTTAATTGAAGATAATTTGTACATTAGAATCAAGATAGCATTCAATTTAACAAATAATTCATCCACAACACGAGGTGTACCTTGGGAAAACCATCAAAATAATTAGAATTACAAGACCCACAATTCTTTAGAGAAAAATAATGGATTACAGAGAATATATTTTACACAAAAGCGGATAGCACGATAAGAGAGAACACATGGAAATAGAGAATAATAATCAACTTTATATTAATTCTGTCACAACAATATTGGGACAAAGTACAAACTCACAAGTGATTCAAGACAAATTCGACATGAAATGATGTAACGATACTGCAATAGGAGGTTATAGATCTGTATAATCAATAAGATAATGAATGATACAATACAAAGTCATGTAGAATGCATGAATTCCAAGACAATTTGAATTCACTAGGAGTTCATTCAAATTGCATGGATGGCTGTATCTTAACTGAATGTCAGCAACACTAGACACACTTAGTTAACCACTAATCTAGCCATAATTGATTCTCACTGAGTCCTAATTGAATTGAAGTTCAAGAGATGATTGAGTCTAACTGAATGTAACTTAGACACATGTCACTGCATGTCAATCAGTAGGTGGTAGCGCATCACTAACACCAATTAGCTCTGATGAAGTTAACTGAAGTGATACTAGTCATCAGAAGTGGTTGGGGGTGCATTCATTCACTCCAGTTCATCCCAATCAGCCCAAAATAGACAATTGCATGATGCAGGTGCCTTTACAACTCAACTTAACTGATTTTTAGGTGAAACAACAATCAGTTAGCTGTCAGGTGCACTTATGACACTCAGTTCACCCCAGAATTGCTCCCTGATTGAAGGAGGAAGCCCAATTAGCCTCCCTGATTGAAAGGGAAATCCCAGTTAGCCTCCCTGATTGAAGGATAAAGCTTAGTTGGCCTCCTTTATTGAAGGAAAGTGTGGGTTTGATCATGCTAATTTCATGGTGTGTTACGAAGAGAAATTCCTATGGCTTGGGGTACCACAACAGACAACTTGACTCCAGAAATCAATCCTTTCCAATATGCAATAGAAATCAAATATCTAACACTAAAGGATCAGACTTCGTACCTTATTCCGGACGGTTGAAGTAGATCCCCTTTGATCTTTCCAACTTCAGCTTGAATTGATAAATCACTTCCTCAACAACAAGTAAACAAGACAAGCATACTATATATATGGGTGTTAGAACTATTCTAGCATATATAATCAACAATGTATAAACATTTGAAATCATCCATGGATAAAATATTCATTCAAACATACATTATTGGACAGGAAAAGATATTTCTATTAATATAAAATCAGAGATTACAATAGATACAACCTCTATTGGTACATCTGTGAATTGGAGAAACAGAATCCCCCACTTGGGCCTCCACCACCTCAATCCTCCATCTCTCGATAGCAAGCTCACAAGCAAAAGGCAAGCTTGGGAAGAACACAAAAGTGCTCCAAGGGACAAAGGGATGCAAACTCAAGCACAAGTTTCGGCAACAATGGACTATAGTTTCTTTGCTCTCAATTCTCTTATATGCCTTCAATGTATCAAAGAGTTCCTTATATAGCTTTTCAAAGGGGTAATGAAAGGTTGAATCTCAGCGATCTCAAGGCATATGGGAGGCCAGGAGTCAAGTGAGTCGGATCCATGTCAAGGAAAACTCCAAAAGGATCTGGACTTTTGCACACATCCCGATGTATGCAGTTTTAGGGGTCAAACCCGCATATGTACACGATTAGGGGTTTAAAATTCATGTGTATTAATTTTCACATGTTTGTAGGGATGGTCAAGGAAATATCAAAGGACAAAAAATGGTCCAAGGGGTCTAAGGAGTCCGCAGAGGGACATGGGAAGGCCACACAAGTGTGATTCACGTGGAGTGGTAAAATCAACTATAACATGGTGTGCTCATCTAATGTCAATTAAGTCAATTAAACTTAGGATAGTAGGTTATTAGGCCAAAATTGACCAAATAAGTGTGTATGTTGGGTAAATGACTCCAACACCCCCCCTTAAGCTATACTCAGGAGGATTACAAATAAAATGCATGAAATGCTAGGGCCCTGGCATAAAATCCATAGGTCACCCTATACAAAAATTAACTCTAACAATGCTAAAAGATAAAGCTAAGTGAGGAAAGAGGGAAAACCCAATGGGAACCCCCCCCCCCCCCCACTCGCACAAGCTGAACACTGAAAAGTAAACTGAGCACTGTGATGAACTCACCCCCAACAATGAATGGAGGTAAGTGAACATTTTCTTTGCAAACTTCTTGGTGAAGATATCTACAATATGCTCATTTGTAGGGCAGTATTGCACAATAATGGTCTTGTCATGCACCAACTCCCTGATCTAGTGCACATTTATCTCAACATGTTTGGTCTTCTTCATGGTAACTGGATCTGTGGAGATCTTAATAGCACTTTGATTGTCACAAAATATGACTGTGGACAAAGTACTACCAATCTCAAACTCTGAAATAATGCCTTGCAACCAAACAGCTTGGATGCAAGCATTCACTGCTCCCCTGTACTCAGCCTCTACCGAAGACAATTCAATGGCAGCCTGCTTTTTTCTAGACCAAAAAATGGGGCCACCACTAAACATAAATAAATACCTGAAAGTGAAATTCTGATCTATGGAATCCCCTGCCCAATCTGAATCTGTATAACCAACCAGCTCTAGCTCAGAATCTGCAGCATAGTCAATGTCGTAGGATCGTGTGCCCTGAATGTACTGAAGGATCCTATTGGATTCCTTCCAATGTAGGTCATGAGTCTGCTGCATGTATCTTGATACATTATTCACAACATAACAAATATCAGGCCATGAATGAGTCAAGTAAATAAAGATACCAATCAGCTGGCGGTAGATAGTGCAATCCATCGATGGATTGTTTTTTCCTTCTTCAAGGCTGATCCCTAAGAGGAAAGGAAATGGGGAAGCCTTACATTAAGTATTTTTAAACTTAATTAATAGGTTTGATATGTATTTATACTGAGTTACCATTACCCCATAAAATTCTTGGGAGATTTCAAGCCCCAGAAATTGCTTCAAGAGCCCCAAATCACTCATCTCAAATGCAACATGAAGATCAGTTTTTATGAAAGCAATGGAAGCAAGTGTGCTTCCTGTAATAAAACGATAATCAAAATATAAAATAATTATAAGTAAATTACCATCATACTGCTTTATATACACATTCATATCATATTTACACCTTCTAAAGTTTTGTGAAAGCAAAAAGGTATCCATCTTGGCATACCATGATCTTGGTGCCTGGTTCAACCCATATAATGATTTATGCAATTTGCAAACCAAAGAAGGTTCTGATGTGTACCCATCATCCTGATTCATATATATATACTCATGAATATATCCATGTATAAAGGCACTATTGACATCCATATGATGCACCTCCTAGTGCTTGGATGTCGCAATGGCCAAAACTAGGCGGATGGAGTCCCTCTTTTCCACCAATGCAAAGGTCTCATGATAGTCCACTCCTTGGACCTAGGAGAACCCTTTTGCAACCCGCCTTGAATTATATTTTCAGGTTTTTACATATGAAGAAACATTAAACACCCACTTTCATTGAACTAATTTCCTCCCAGGTGGAAGATAAACTATCTCCCAAGTAGCATTTTTTCGAAGAGAATTAAACTCTTCGTCCAGGGCAGCTTGCCATCTCAGATATTTTTGAGCATGGAAGTAGGACTTAGGATATGAACCAGTAATTAAATAACATTTATTGTACAGAAATGCATCATGAAAAGAGATAGAAATACCTACTCTTTGAAAATCAAACCAGGTTCTTCTTGGATCAGCCGGATTTCCAATGTTTTTGCCAACGAAAGAGAGTGTCTTCTTCGCCCAAGTTGGGAGATGTTTTTTCACTTAAAAATATGATTCTGAACCTAATATTTGTTTCTGACTGATATAATACATAATATCATAAAAATCAGATCCATCACTCCGAATTTCATCATCTGAATAATGAGCAGAACATGAGGCAATTTTAGTAGATTTCTCCTTGACTAGTTCTACCTCTTGGAGAGGCTCTTCAAATCGGACACTTCTTTCGATGAAATATGTTTTTTTCTAATATTAAGCATATTGAAAACTTTATATTATTTTTGATATCCAATAAACAAATATTCAACACTTTGCGGTTGCAAATCCTTCCTCTTGTCATGCAGAATCCGGGCCCATGCAATGGACCCAAACACCCTGAAATTTGACACATCCGACTTGTGTCCAAAATAGGCTTCGAAAGGTGTCTTGCCTTTCATAGAGGAGTGAGGTACTCTGTTATGAATGTGTGAAGAAAAATTCATGGACTCATCTCACAAATTTGCAACCAATCCTTATGCTTCCAGCATGCATGTGGTCATCTCCTTGAGAGAGCGATTTTTCCTTTCTGCTACACCATTTTGTTGAGGAGTGTGGGGAATGGAATGTTGGATCTTGATACCATTGTAAAAACATACTTACAGAAATTCCTTACTGATATATTCCCCTCCATTATCATATCTCATATATTTAATCTCTCTCCCAGAGGCATTCTCAACCAGTGCTTTCAACTCAACAAATTTCTCCAAAACTTTAGATTTTTTCTTGATGAAGAAAACCCAAGTAAATCTAGAAAAATCATCTATGAAGGTGAGTACATACCGATATAAATTCATGGATGTGGTGGGAATTGTTCCTTTGATATCAGAATGAATCATCCCCAATATACTTGATGCACGGCTTGCCTTTCCCCGATTAAACTTGTGCTCAGGGTGTTTTCCAACAATACAACCTTTGCAAACTCTAGTGGTAGCTTTGATGGCTAGGAGGCCTTCAACCATGGAATTTTTCTAAAGTTGCTGAAATTAATTGAGATTTAAATAACCAAATATCCCATTCCATAGTCTACTGACCTCATTTCCATGAGTCAGAAGAGCAATGGGCTTTGCATCTTCCAGAAAATGGGAAAACTTATAGGCTTTTGCATGATGGTTTGTTAAGTCGTTTGCAAAAAGTTTACCAGATGCAATCTCAATGATTTATACATCATTGGGGATGAATTTTAATCTCTTGGGCACTCTGGTATGAGTCATTTGATATACACTCAGGAGGTTGGAGGCCAAGGAGGGTACATGTAGAACATTGAAAAAACTGTCGTGTTCAAGATTTACTATACCTTGTCCCTTCTAAATAATGGTAGAATTGTCTCCCATGTCGATGGGAATTATTTTATAGGTGTCCATAGAAGAGAACGAATCTCTACTTTCCATCATGTGATTCGAATCTCCATAGTCTATGAGTAGAGATTTGGGCTTTGAGGTTCTTTCCATGAGATCATGTCCTCTTTCTTGTTGGGTATCTCGATCTTGGTGATCTCTCTTCCACACACTCTTCAAAAGATTGATGTTGTTTCTCTCAAGGAGATAATTCATCTCATCAAGATTCTTCTTCATGCAGGCATGTTTAGGGTGGAAGCCCTTTCCGCATTATGGACACTTGAATTTCTATTTCCCATGGTTTCCTTTGTTCTTGTGTTTCTTCGAGCCCGAAGACTCTTCTTGTTGTTGGATCTTTTCTTTAGGATTTGGAGATTTTAATTTACTCTTATGATTCTTGTTCCCTTTCCCCTTCAGATATTTGGGCCCCGAATCAAATAGGTCTTGATATTTTTAGGATCAAATGATCCCCATATGAACAAGCTTATCATGCTCATTTGTTGGGGACTCAATGAAGGCATTGAGAGAATGCATATTCCATCCATGGGTTGTGAGCTTCCTAGAATGGAAAGTGGAAACAAATACAGAGTAGTCGGAACCAAGTTTTAATAGAATGGTGAGGATGAGATGATAATCCTCCTTCTTCACCTCACACTTCTTCAACTGTAGGACTAGATACTTGAATTTTGTGAAGAAGTCATTGAGAGTCTCTAAATTTCCAAGTTGAAGAGAAATCAACTCATTCTCAAGCTGGTAAATCCTCAAACCACCCTATTTAGCATATAGGGAGGAAACTTGGTCCCAAATTTCTTTCAGAGTCTTCAATCCTGAGAGATGGAATAGAAGGTCCTTAGAGATGGAGATACACAGAAACCCAAAAGCTCCATCCATTTTTTTAAAAAATCTATCCTTGTCCATAACATGGTTAGGCTCTTCCTCCATGTCCATGGTGACTTTGTAGAGTCCTTTAGCATGTAGTTGGATCTCCATATCTCCCTTCCATTGGTGATAATTGAAAGGAGTTATGATTTCTATGGAAGAATCCATACTTCTATTGTAGCGAATGCAATGAACATATACAAATCCCCGCAATCAACACAAAAATGTCACCATAAGGTCAAACAACCTGCACATTTCAGTTTTTCATCACACCCAACATAATTGATCAAGCAAGTTTAATCAACAATTCCTTAACTTGGGGTATTAAGTGGTAAAGCTTCTGCTTCTGGTTCAATGCTTGAATTTGAGTTTTTACTCAATTTTGCATGCAAGATCCATCAAAAATCATGTTTTTGAAGAATAGAGCTTCATCTCGCCGTGGCTCTGATACCATATTAATTATCTCATAGCAATATTGGGACAAAGTACAAACTCACAAGTGATGCAAGACAAATTGGACATGAAATGATGTAACGGTACTGCAACAAGAGGTTGCAGCTCTATATAATCAATAATAGAATGAATGATACAGTACAAAGTCATGGAGAATGCATGAATGCCAAGCCAATTAAAATTCACTAAGAGGTCATTCGAACTTCATGGATGGGTGTAGCTTAATTGAATGTCAGCAACACTAGATACACTTAGTTAACCACTAATCTAGCCATAATTGACTCTCATTGAGTCCTAACTAAATCAAAGTGCAATAGATGACTGAGTCTAACTAAATGTAACTCAAACACATGTCATTGAATGTCAATCAGTAGGTGGTAGCACATCACTAACTCCAATTAACTCCAATGAAGTTAACTAAAGTGATACTAGTCATAAGAAGTGGTTGGGGGCACATTCATTCACTCTAGTTCATCCCAATAATCCCAAAATATACAATTGCATGATGGAGGAGCCTTTAAAACTCAGATTAACTATTTTTTAGGTGAAACTACAATCAATTAGCTATTAGGTGCACTTATGACACTTAGTTCACCCCATAATTTCCCCCTAATTGAAGGAGGAAGCCCAGTTAGCCTTCCTGATTGAAGGGGAAATCCTAGTTAGCCTCCTTAATTGAAGGAGAAGGATTAGTTGGACTCCTTTATTGAAGGAAGGCATGGGTGTGCTCATGCTGATGTCATGGTGTGCTCATTTGATCTCAATTAAGTCAATTAAATTGAGGATAGTGGGTAATTAGGCCAAAATTGACCAAATAAGTGTGTATGTTGGGTAAATGACTCCTGTTATAACCAGATATTGTTCTTAGTTTATCTGTCTTTTTGTCCTAATTTTCAACCGTTGGTTTAAAATGATTTTACATTTTATGTTGATTTTAAGAATTTTGGACAATCGATAATTTTGGTTGGAGTTAATGCTTTTAATGGTTGAATTATTTCATTATTTTAGTTTAAGGTTTGTATTTTGGGATTATTAGTTAATATGTACATCTTTAATCTTTCAAAAAATTATAATAAAAGTTTATTCCAAGTTTTGATTTATAATCTAAGTCTCATTTTTTAGTCCTTTGTCAAATATTTTCATGAGGAGATTCCTGTAGCAGCTCTGTTTTTCCTGTTTTTGTCATTGTCATCGGGAGCAAATTATAAGGATATGGAAACGAATTCAGGGAAAAAAAAGGGTTTTTTTTCCAAAATATATGCATTCACAAACGCCTCTCTCAATTTTTCAACAACTATTATCATTTGAGAGTTTCGAATTCATCTTTGTGGCCTATTTTCAGGGTTTGAATTATTTAATAATTTCCTGTTTTAGTGACAAATGTGAAGCATGTATTCCGATAAATTGAAGAGGAATTTTGAAACACAAAGAGAGGTTTTTTTTCATAACATACTTATTTAAATAAACCTCTCTCATGTTTTTCACTGGTGTCCTGTATCAAGATATATGAATGCGTCTTTGAGACCAAAATTTTCCGAAATTCACCAAATTTCCCAAAATCCGATTTGCTATTTTTGGGTTAATTGTCTTTAAAGATTTTGAGTTATCATGTAACTAATTGATGTAACTGTTTCAAATTTAGACCTAGAAGGTAGTTATGGAAATACTTTACTTTTTTAATGATAAAAGGAAGACAAACATACAGTTTTGGGGTGGGGATTTTCACTCAAGGAGAGGCTTTTGGAGCTTTGATTTCTCAAGCTAGCACTTATAACTCTTATGTAAGTGGATGATTGTTATTGATTATATATAAAATGATAAGCCATTTTACTTGTCATGCCTTTTCATTTCCGATCTGGTTGATTGCTCAGTCTACAATTTCATTTCCTGTTTAAAGGTTTATTCATGTAAATGCTTGTAGCCTGTGGGTGGAATTAGTATTTCATGTGTAATGTTTATGGCTTATTGGGATGTGTTTGATACCCAGTTTATCCAAATTGCATGATTCAGTTTTTGTATTAGCTTGTTGTTTTTTATTTCCTCCTTGATTGATGCAGTTTTCAACCAAAACCATAAACCAAAACCCTAAAAACCTATTTTACTTAATTTTATTTTATGAGATTGTATTGGCTTGTTCTTTAGTAGTCTGAGAACAATTTCTGGAACTAACATCTCCAATACTTTATGTCCTTTCCATGTTCCTGAAACATTAATAACAATCCATAAACCCATCCATGCATACAATAGCAAATGGATGCATGAGAATTGTGTAATAGTGACACCAAAATTGTGAATCTCCATGAATAATAATTCTGGTCCATTGGAATCTCCATCATGCATATCATATGCACTATGCCTTTCATATTTAACATTAATTGGTAGCTTAAATGATATTGAAGTGAACTCAACATCTAACTAATTCCATGACCACTTAGTTAGGATGCTAACTTAAGTGCCATGGTGCTTTAAATCAAGTGTCGACATGCAAACACTTTTATAACTAAAGTGTCGTCTCTAGATTGAGTTAAAATTTTCCGTATTTTAGTTTACTAATGTATAAATACTTTAGTTAACTAGTCCTTCATTATTAACACTTATTTAACCACCATTAGTAAATAAATCATGTTAAATGATTAACACTTGAGTGATCACTGTGAGTTCCTTAATTAACTGAAGCACACATTGAGGCTTTAATTGAAGCTCAATAAATCGAGTTCACTTAGTCATATTTAGGAAATTTGAATTCTCTATGCATTATCTGTTTATATTTATTGCATGGTCTATGTGTTTTAACATTAATTATCTATCATATCACATTATACCTCAGAGGAATTGTCACATGCTATGATCATATTATATTACTCTCGAATGATGTAGTCATTGCGAAAGTAATTTACTCTAGTGGTATCTAATCTCTAAAGGAGACTTAATAGAAATCTGTGACCATGGATAGTAATATATCACATAACGTTTATGATTCAACATGAAAATAATTTCACCTCTATAACTCAATGCCCACCCCATCAGTACCCACTATCATTGGGTTTCTGCAAGAGAATTGTGACTTGATATTGCTCACAAGTGTGACTTGATATTACTCACAAGTCAACAATCTTGTACTACAAGAATTTACAATAAACCATAACCACCTCAACACATGAGGACATATAGGACTTGATAGTACTCACAAGTTTGACTTCGTATTACTCACAAGCTCTAAGAATGACTCATGATATTGTACATGTAACACATACTCTCAGGGAGGGAGGCATTCTATGCCATACCAAGCTTGTCTTAGAAGTACCTAAAAATTTTCACTTACAGAGGATTTGTTAACACATATGCAATCTTCTCATCAATAGATAAGTACTGAAGTTTCATTGTACCTTTCTAGACCATATCTCGGATGATGTGATACTTCATTTCTAATTTTTTTGAAATATCATTAAACAACACATCTTTGGAAATCTTGATGCAACTCTGGTTGTCACACCTAATAACTATAGGTTTAAGTCTTTCAATGAACAATCCCACAAGCAACTTTATCAGCCACACTGCTTCTCTACAAGAATTACTAGCAACAATGTCATATGCCCGACCTCTATATTACTCTGGAAAACTGAGCCATGCATTGTGCTAGACCAAGAAATCATGGCATAACCCAAGCTATAATAGTATCTTGAAGTGATATTACAGTCCACAATGTTTCCACCATAATTAGAGTTGGTATAACCAAGTAATAATACCCCTCCATTAGAGGCATACTTGAATCCAAAAGAAATAATATTGTAAAGGTACCTCAATACATGCTTAGCAACAACCTAGTGCATGTGTTTTGGATCAAACATACAATGACTCAAAATGCTAACTACATAAAAATATTTGGCCTTGAGTGTATCAAGTACATTAGATAACTAATGAATTATCTATACAAAGTGGGGTCCATTGGATCTGATCTAGTATCAGACTCATGAATTTTCTTCAAATTGAAAACCATTAGAGTACTCATGGATTTGCAATCCATCACGAGAAACCAATGCAATATTTCCACACTGTACATCTATTCAAATAGAAACATCTCATCATTTCTATGCCAAATCTCAAGGCCTAGAAAGTAGTGAATTAGAACTAAGTCTTTCATCTAGAAATTTGATGTGAGATCCCTCTTGCACTAAACAATAAATATTTCCTCTCTAGTGAAAAACAAATTATAAACATACCAAACCAATATCAATGGTTGGTTATTCACTACTTTGAATTACAAATTCGTATCAACTTCACTCTTAGAGAATCATTGTCTCTAAAGATAGTTGTCTATTATGGAATACCAAGCTCAATGAGCTTACTTTAACCCATATGGGTATTTCTTCAAATTTCACACATGGGACTCCTTCCCATGAATGAAAAATCCCTCAAGCTATTTAATATAAACCTATTCCTCACCTCACCATTGAGGAGAGTTGTATTCACACTCATTTGGTGAAGTTTCCATCCTAATACATATGCAAGTGAGATCACAACTCGAATTGTGGTATACATGGACATAGGAGGGAATGTCTCCTCATAATAAATACTATAATGTCCCAAATCTGATATCCAAACCTGAACACTATCTAAATCTGCAAATTAAATTAAATTTCTGATATTTGAATAATCCACTCAGAGCACATTCAGACTACACAATCAAAGGTTTATTGCTGGGAAGATTTGCATACAAGCGAGTAGGAAGTGGGAAGAAAAAAAAGAGTGAGTTCATAACATTGAATTCCTTTTCCCCTAACACATTTATATTTGGGACCATTCATGTTTCATAGTCCTATATGTGGAAACTTACTCCCACGCTTCTGGGTTACCCAACCGTGAAATTAGGGAAATTCCTCCTGTTATTCTGACCAGGGACTTGAGGAAAAGTTCTGAGGTTTTATCATTCCTTTGTAATATTTTATTACATATATGGATTTTTCTGGAGGATTTAGGGAAGAATTGGCAATTTCAGGCAATTTTGGCCTAGTGAGACCCTACGCAATGGAGGATCCCACAAGATAGTACGGACCCATATAAAAAATTATATGGAGTTATTTATGGGAATTTGAGTCTTTCAGTGACCCACAAGAACTTACAGATCTGGATTTTAGTGGACAGAACTCAGTTTATAGCAGAAATGGAAAAACTAGTCATTTAAAACTAGCATTCTAGCTAGGGTACAAAATAAAGCAGATAATTCGTAGCTTATTGACTTATGTACTGTATATTAAGTATAATAAATATTAATAAAACCTTATTTAACATTAAAAATCCCACAAATTATTCCCACAACTTTGCTTATTCCTTATTGCACCCAGATTCATCAAATTCCCCCATTACAATGATAAAACAAGCTTTTTAGGTGAAACAGAGCACGTAAAATTTTAGGAAAAGAGTTATTTCGACTTGATAAATATAAATAAAATATTTATATGCAGTTATACATCATAAATCATATTATATACTGACCATTACATAAGGAGACTCCAAAGATGGTGGGCAGGAGGCCGAGAACATGACCAGAAAAGGGATAAGAGCGTAGGTGAAGCATGGGATTCACTGGAGCTTAACCTGAACGTGATGGAGGATGAAAAATATGCCTAATAATATTTCAATGTCTGAACCTAAAGCTCTCCATACATGCAAATAGAAGATAATAGGACTGTAGGAGTGGGGAAGGGAAGGCTTGGGGCTCATCTCCCAAGTGTATGAGGCTCATCACTCAAAAAGGAATGATCACATAAGCATAGATCAATAAACACATCAACCAAAACGATTCAATGGGGTCTAATTTTATTTTAATAGTATTGTGGGTGACCTTTTTAGCAAGTGGAGGCCAATGGTTACCTGTGAGAGAAATTCAACCACCTACAAGCCCTAAACCTAGCCACATAAGCGCCCTCCTTGGGAAATTTGGAATGTAGGACAATGTGAAAATGTTTCCATTCCCAAATCATCCCTCTAATTTAGTAACTATGCCCTACTTAGTCAAATAGTTGATGTTTTGTTCATGGCATCTTTCTTCTTTTCCCTGCTTTTGAGACTGAGTCTCCATAAGGAAACCGTTCTCTCCTTTTCCAAAACTTTCCTTCTTTTGTCCTTACATATTTTCTAAGTTCTCCAAGAGGTAAATGTGCCCTCCTTCGCAAAACTTTCCTTCTTTTTCCTCTGGCTTATTTTATGCTTCTTTTAGGCACTTTCCCTGTTTCGTCTCTGACTGCTTTTTTCATAGAGTTTCTTCTTTTTCTACCTTGGCAAATTGACTTTCCCAATGCGCTCCTCTAACATGGAAATCTGATTTCCACCTCATTAATTTGCATAATTAATAATAATGAAGGATAAAAGTTAAATTCATGCCTCAATAATAACTATTAACAAAATTTTCCATAGGCTAATTAATTAATGCCTCATAAATAAAAATTTTGGACAAAATTACCTAGATGAGGTAATTAATGAATCTTTGACCCCCCAATGTTTTGGGAATGGTAAACACTTTTATGTCCAAAAATATGGGGACACGATAGTCCTCCCCTCCCAAATATTCTTGTCCTCAAGTAGAAGCACTCCAGAGTGCTACAAATTTGTCCATCATGTAGGATAACTGGAGCATAAATCCATGTGCAAAAAGGTTGACTTGCTCCATCAAGCTAACATGTAAAGTTTCTCTAAAATAAGCAATGTCATGATCCCATTACTTGCATTGCACCCCCTTCAGTAAGAATGCCTTCCCACACAAATTATCAGACAAAATTATGCCTAGAACCCATTTCCTCAACTATTAGTATCCAATCATTAGAATCCACCATAAAAATTTATCATCACAGGAAATGGTATTCATGATGTGGAAATCATACCACTGCACTGGAAGTTGGAAATTCTCAATGCAAAGTTGGAAATCTATCAGATTTCCCCACCCAACCTTAAGTTGTTTATGTGCTTGATGCACATCAGCATTGAGTCTCACAATGATGTTGCTGCAATGACATAGGTTTGAGTCCCATGTCCAACCCCAATGAGTATAGGAAACATCCAACTAATAAGGATTCCCAAACTACTCACAATAAGATGATGCATCACAATTATCTCCAAAAATGCAAGCAAGAAAAACAAATAAGTGTCCCCTCATCCAACCCGAGAACGTACTGACACTCCAACCAAAAGGTCCATGTGAACACTTCCAATGGATCAAATCTCTACCACTGGTCAGAGGGTACAAGAATCCATCCAAATATGTGTATTTTCTCCACCAAGACCACTTTATGCAGGATATTTTTCTCATCAACCCCTCTTGGTAGTTTATTTTCTTAGTTGCCTTCCACTTCTCATGAGAAAAACATTTTCTGCAAGAAGACTCCATGTGTGACATGTAATCTTCCACCCAATCCATAAGTGGCTGAATGGCATCAAGTGATAGTGATATGTTCCAATGTGGCTGTTGGGAGGCTGATGGTGCATTCAACAAGTCATCATGAACACCTAGGAAAGCCTCCATCTCTTCCAGTTGCACCAACAAGGAAAATTCCTTCTCCCAATTTTTATCCCCACTTGATGAGGATGAAAGAGAAGTGTGGGTAGAAATATGAATCGGATCTATGGCATACTTATCCACCCAACTTATGGTTTCCCCATCTTCATATTCATTTGACTCTTCCAAGAAAATTGGACTCCTATGAGAAAAATGAGACTTTCTCGGGCAATGTCCCTGTTCTTGGAACTTATCATCTGCATCCCAAAATTCCTCAAGCATAAAAAATTTAGAATGAACCTCATGTGCATATGTATGGAAGGTATCCGATGGATTCAAATTAAATATTTGTGGCTTCCCACATGTCAGGACAATGCCATTCATAGCAAAGAATTTATTGCAGAAATTAAACTCTTTACCTCCCAATGTCTTCATTCCCAATGTGTCTCTATCCACCCAATCAATGGATGAACAAGGAACTTTATTTTCTGATCCATATTCATTTGACTCTTCCAAGAAAATTGGACTCCTATGAGAAAAATGAGACTTTCTCGGGCAATGTCCCTGTTCTTGGAACTCATCATCTGCATCCCAAAATTCCTCAAGAATAAAAAATTTAGAATGAACCTCATGTGCATATGTATGGAAGGTATCCGATGGATTCAAATTAAATATTTGTGGCTTCCCACATGTCAGGACAATGCCATTCATAGCAAAGAATTTATTGCAGAAGTTAAACTCTTTACCTCCCACTGTCTTCATTCCCAATGTGTCTCTATCCACCCAATCAATGGATGAACAAGGAACTTTATTTGCTGATCCATATGGAATGTGATCAGCCACCTCCTCTGGATCAGATTCTACCATCCATAATGGTTTTTTAGAATGTGTCTCTTTCCAAGCACATGTGTCAAATGACCCTTCATCGGTGCAAGCAATTCTAGTACATCTTTGATCCTCTATTTCAATGATATTTTTATTTACCCAATCCATGAATATATGACAATATTTTCTTGTTGATTTACTTGGAATGTTGTTCACCATATTTCCCATAGCTAAGAACTCCTCTATTCCATTCTATATAATCACGTGTTCTTGGCCAAAATACTCTTCATCATGGCTCTTCACAAACACTTGAAAATATGCTCCTTCCTCATGGTTTTCCTCCACATGAGGTCCCTCCATTAACCACAAAACATATCCTTCCATGCAACATGAAAGGGGTGACACCTTGTGACTCCCTTTGAATTTGACATATCTAAAACTTTGATTCTTGAAGGAATCTTTATGTGCTATTCAATAAGTCACTAGTGATCTCCAACTTATTAGTGAGCCTCCCTGATTCCTCTTCTTCCTTCTTGAGTTCACTATGGTACATCTTGTTGAAATATTGTAACTTCGAAGAATATTCTATATGTATCTTTTGTGGTCCCCGATGGTCCTACCGGGAGAACCACTTGTATTACATTGTACCCCGATGCTCCTAATCGGAAGAACTAATAAGAGTCATGAGGTAGTCCCCTCTAATTGTAAAGGTGGGTCATCAGCACCCCAGTGTGGTTACTTGAGCCTACATGTGTAACTCGAGCCTACATGATTTAACTCGAGCCTACATGTCAAATGAGTTAACTTAAGTGAACGGATGAATATAAATAGAGGTGTAGTTCTCCTCATTTGAGACACACACTCACTTGGAATAGCGCACTTGTGGAGGAGAGAAGTTGCTGGAGAAGGAGGAGAATCAGGTTTTTGATCTCCTTGTTGGTTTTACCTTTTTCCCTTTTTGGGGCATCTATATTGAGGAATATTTTGCTGGGTTTTTCCCTTTAGGGTTTTCCTAGGATAAATCTGTGTTGTTCTTGTGATACTGTTTCTTTCAGTGATCCTGTTTTATATGTTTTTATTATGAAAAATGAAATGATATACTGATGTCTTAGCTAAGCATATGAAAAATTCAACATGGTATCAGAGCTAACCTGAATAGGGCAGCTTTCACAAGCTACAGAATCTAGGGATTATTATTATTTTTTGGTTCTCTCTCCACAATCAATCAACAAAAGAAGGCTAGGCTGGCTCTCCTTTGAAGGGTGCATCTTTCTGTCGAAGCGGAATTCGATTCCGAGCATTTTTAGTTTTCGATGTGGAAATTAGGAATTTCTACAGAAGAGGAATTTTTGAGTGAGACCAGCATAGGATTGTTCTCCTCATCAAAACCAAATTTTAGAGACTTGTATCAAGAAATTTGGTTGGGTGAAACTCTGGGAAAGTCAAACCCTAGTTTGACCCCGAGCTAGAAAAACACTAAATACTAAAAATGCTACGTTTGGTACATTCGCTATATTCCGATATTGGAGAAGGATCAGGAGCTGAAAATTATATGGGAAGAATATAAAATCCTGATGAACATTGTTTCCAAAATTCATCCTTATATTCATTGTATTCTAGGATATATGTTCTCTCCAAGTTAGGGTTCTAGCCTCTTCCAGAATTCATCCCTAAACAGGACACCTAGGGAGAATTGAAATATCTTGGGCTATATAGGTCCAAATGGAATTTCTGAAGATGTTCCATAAAGGGCATGGAATTTAATTTCGGTGGTCAAAATATCAGACTCAGAAGATGAACCAGTGACACGTGGCATGTCGTACAACTTCGTTGTTCTGAACAGTCCTGTAACCGGTCACCTTGGGAAAAGGGTCATAAATACCAAATGGTGAAACCAATTCTGATGAAACCTGTGGTTTTGGATCAGGGATATGCGAGGTTACCTCAGTACAAAATTTCAGACATATAGGAGCAGAAATTGTGGCGATATCATAGAAACAGTAACAGGAATTTCTGCTGAAGAAATTGGAAAATTAGGGCTTCATGTTCCGGGAGCTTCCCTCCACTGTTTTCAGAAATGGAGTACATTGGACAACTCCATTTGAAGAGATATATATGTCTAGACAATCAAATCTTAAATATTCCAAGTTTTTGAAATTAGGGTTTCTATGACAAACCCTAGATCAGTTAGCTCCGGAACCAGGACGGACACCTCAAATCGGTAAGATCTAATCCTTTGCTATGTTCATTTGAGGTTCTCTTTTCAAAGTGATCTATGACATCAGCTTGATGATAAGCTTGGTGAAGTTGACAACTTCCAAGCCTAGAAGTATATGATCTCTCTGAAGAAAATGAATTGGACACCTACATGAGCATAGAGGTTCCAGTTTTAGAGGGAGATGAGGCTAGAAGCCTTTCTCAAGAAGAACTTGGTCAAATCCCAGAAGATCATAGATGATTCAGTTACA
>LPNX010158218.1:342063-379457 GCA_001517045.1 Pseudotsuga menziesii | reverse complement strand
CAAATGGATTTGCAAGATAAGATATGTTGCTGATAGAAGTAAGGTAAGAGTTGTGGCTAGAGGTTTCTATCAGAATGAGGGAATTAATTATGAAGAGACACTTACTCCAGGAAGCAAGGTACACTTCCTTCAAAAATATCATGGTAATTTCTTCCATGATGAAGTAAAGACAAACCTTCCTTAATGGTATGATTGAGGAAGAGTTTTTCATCGAATAGTCATGAGGATTTGAAGTTGAAGACAGAAGGAATCAAGTATGCAAGTTGAAGAAGGCCCTCTATGGCCTGAAGCAAGCTCCCAGAGCTTGGTATGGAAGAATAGATAGTTTCTTGATGAGCATGGGATTTGCCAAGAGTAAAGTCGATCCTAACCTTTACTACAAGGTTGTAGAATATGTNATGGAAGAATAGATAGTTTCCTGATGAGCATGGGCTTTGCCAAGAGTAAAGTCGATCCTAACCTTTCCTACAAGGTTGTAGAAGATGTACCTGTCATTTTATTACTATATATGGATGACTTATTCTTGACAAGGAATGAGAAATAGATCACGGAAAGCAAGAAGAAAATAGCAGAAGAATTTGAAATGAAAGACCTTGGGTTAATGCATTATTTCCTAGGTCTGGAAGTATGGGAAAGTTCAGAAGGAATCTTTCTCAACCAGGGAAAGTATGTGGTAGAGATATTGAAGAGATTCAATATGTTGAAATGCAAAGTCATGGCCACACCCATGGACTCCAACCTGAAGCTGTTAGATGATGACTCATTAGAGTTAGTGGATGTGACTCACTATAGACAAATCATTGGGTCATTGATGTACTTAAAAAATACTAGGCCAGACATTTGTTTTGCTGTGAACCCCTTAAGTCAATATCTTGTTCAACCAAGACGGGTTCACCTAGTAGGTGCAAAACATGTGATGAGATATATGAAAGGGACTATAGACTTTGGTCTATAATATGATGGTAGCCATGAGTATAGATTGTATGGCTACACAGATGCAGATTGGGATGGAAGTATCTCAGACAGGAAAAGCACATCAGGTATATGCTTTTGTTTGAGGTCTGCTATGAGTTCATGGTTTAGCAGGAAACAGTCCAGTGTTTCTCTTAGCATGGTTGAAGCATAATACATAGCAGATTTCTCTACTAAGTTGTGAATCCATATGGATTCAGAAGCCAATATCAGGTCTCTTTGACCTGAAGATGGACACAACAATGATTCTATGTGATAACCACAGTTGTGATGACAAAGAACCCTGTGTTCCACGTAACACGTAGAAATCCTGTATTTCTACATACAAGATAAGATGAAGATAATGATACTGTAGATGCATATGATGGTGATTTAGTATTTATATACTGAATATAGAGATGATGATGTTTCAGTATTCCCATATTGAAGATATAGATGATGATTATTTCAGTATTCCCATACTGAAGATATAGATGATATTTCAGTATTTACATACTGTAGATATAGATGATGGTGATTCCGTATTTCTATACTAAATATAGAGATGATGATAATTTCAGTATTTCTATACTGAAGATATAGATGATGATGCTTTTAGTATTCACATATTGGAAATACAGATGGTGATAGATCAGTATTCAGATATTAAAGATGTAGATGATGATGGTTTGGATGATGATGTATTGACAAAGGCTCTGCCTCGAGTAGAGTTCGAACACTTTTAAGACAAGCTTGGTGTTGTTCAGAAAGACCTTCCTCGAAAGGGGGAGTAGTGATGTTGCAGTGGGATTGTATCATCCCTAGGCATTTGCCCTAAAGTGATCCGGAGACCTCGGTCCTTGAGAATGAAGAGGGATTGTATCATCCCAGGACATCTGTCCATAATAGATCCGGTGACCTCGGTCCTCGAGAACGTGATGGGATTGTATCATCCCTAGGCACTTGCCCTAAAGTGATTCGGAGACCTCGGTCTTCAAGAATGAAGAGGGATTGTATCATCCTAGGACATCTGTCCATAATAGATTCGGAGACTTCAGTTTTTGAGAATGTGGCAGGATTGCATCATCCTTGGACTCAAGTCCTAAAGTGATAGGGAGTGATTATCCCGTAATTGTATCCGGTGACTTCGGTCATCGAGAATGTGGTAGGATTGCATCATCCTTGGACTCAAGTCCTAAAGTGATAGGGAGTGATTATCCTGTAATTGTATCCGGTGACTTCAGTCATCGAGAATGTGGTAGGATTGCATCATCCTTGGACTCAAGTCCTAAAGTGATAGGGAGTGATTATCCCGTAATTGTATCCGGTGACTTTGGCCATCGAGAATGTGGTAGGATTGCATCATCCTTGGACTTAAGTCCTAAAGTGATAGGGAGTGATTATCCCATAATTGTATCCAGTGACTTTGGTCGTCGAGAATGTGGTAGGATTGCATCGTCCTTGGACTTAGTCCTAAATTGATAGGGACTGATTCTCCCGTAATCAATCTGGTAACTTAGGTTGTCAAGAATGTGGTGGGATTGCATCATCCCTGGACTTTAAGTCCAAAAATGATCCAAAGACTTTTTGTCTTTGAGTTGTGGATTGCAGGTTGTTGCTGATGATGATGATGTCGTACTGATTGAAAGATCAGAGTATGATGATGTACTAATTGAAAGATCAGAGTATGATGATGACGTACTGATCGAAAGATCAGAGTATGATGATGATGACATACTGATCGAAAGATCACAGTATGATGATGATGACGTACTGATCTAAAGATCAGAGTATGGTGATGACACACTATGATTATGATGTTTCTGATTGAAAGATCAGAGTATGATGATGATGTTCCTGATCGAAAGATCAGAATGTGATGATGATTATGATCGACAAATCAGAATATGATGATGATGATGTTGCTGCTGATCGAAAGGGCAAAGTGTTGATAATGATATTGCTGATCAAGAGATCAAATTACTAAAGATGTTGCTGTTGATCGAAAGGTCAAAGTGTTGATAATGATATTGCTGATCAAGAGATCAAAGTACTGAAGATGTTGTTGCTGATCCAAAGGTCAAGATGCTGAAGATGTTGTTGTTGATCGAAAAGTCAAAAATGTTGAAGATGTTGCTGATCGAAAAAGTAAAAATGTTGAAGATGTTGTTGCTGATCGAATAGTCAAAGTGCTGAAGATGTTGCTGATCGAAAGGTCCAAGTGCTGAAGATGTCGTTGAAAGATCAAAATGCTGAAGATGTTGCTGATCAAAGACTGAAGATGTTGCTGATGATGAAGACTAAAGATTGAAGATGAAGACTACATGATGTTGAAAAGATTCCAATGATTTATAGATGTGTTACCCTGCTGATGTTGATGATGTCCCCTATCTCTACTCTTGTTATTGTTGATATTGTTGTAGAATACCCTTCTCATTAAGGGGGAGTGTTGAAATATTGTAACTTCGAAGAATATTCTATATGTATCTTTTGTGGTCCCCGATGGTCCTACCGGGAGAACCACTTGTATTACATTGTACCCCGATGCTCCTAATCGGAAGAACTAATAAGAGTCATGAGGTAGTCCCCTCTAATTGTAAAGGTGGGTCATCAGCACCCCAGTGTGGTTACTTGAGCCTACATGTGTAACTCGAGCCTACATGATTTAACTCAAGCCTGCATGTCAAATGAGTTAACTTAAGTGAACGGATGAATATAAATAGAGGTGTAGTTATCCTCATTTGAGACACACACTCACTTGGAATAGCGCACTTGTGGAGGAGAGAAGTTGCTGGAGAAGGAGGAGAATCAGGTTTTTGATCTCCTTGTTGGTTTTACCTTTTTCCCTTTTTGGGGCATCTATATTGAGGAAGCTTTTGCTGGGTTTTTCCCTTTAGGGTTTTCCCAGGATAAATCTGTGTTGTTCTTGTGATACTGTTTCTTTCAGTGATCCTGTTTTATATGATTTTATTATGAAAAATGAAGAGATATACTGATGTCTTAGCTAAGCATATGAACAATTCAACACATCTCATCCATCATAAAGAGATTCTCTCTTTCAGACAGTAAGTTCATATAGTTCTCCTTCATATTGGCCATGCCTTCTTTAAGTGCTATGCACTCCCCCATAAAGGCTTCTCCTTCCATCTCTCCCCTAGAATATTTCCAACAACATCTTGCCACCAAGGCATTAATGTCAACAAATTTTTTCATGGCTGCATTAAGCTTCTTTTTGTCATCCTTTAGTGATCAAATCAAATCATGTGGGTTATAAATAATATTCTCCACCAAGGTCTCTTCTTATAATAGCTGACATACATGACCATTTTGTTTGTGGTATGGATCCTCAACACAATAATCATTCTCAGCATACAAGCCAGCCTTTGAATTTTCTGCAAAATCACTTCCATGATGTGTAGTGGAAAGTATCTCTAAAGGATAGAATGACATACGATATGAACAAAAATCAGAAAGCATATCATTCATTTGCATTTCAGCTTCATCATGTTGCAATAGATTCCAAAATTATGAACTGTATCCATCCCTTTGCATTATATTTTTCTCCTTCAAATTTCCTAGTTCACATACCCAACTGGTGGGGGCTTGTCTTCCACTTCCTTACGGAGTTCAGATGATGACTCAGATCTGATATTTGTTATTCTCTTGGATATAATAAAAAATATCCCTTATCAACATTGACAACGTCACCTTGCTTTGCACTAATTTTGTGTTCAACAATAGAGAGTATAGGAGAAAATTCATCTCTCTCCCAATTGTCCTTGATCTTGCAGTCCTCATATGCAAGTGAAATATTTTTATATTTACATGGATCAGATGGTTTCAGGTGTACATGGCTGCTGAAAAAATCAGAACTTTTATTATCCATGTTATTCATCTTATCCTCTTTCTGTACAAAGATTTTGGTGGCTTTCTCTTCCACCAAAATTTTTGGTTCACACCCAAGTGGTGTTGCCCTGTCTTCTTCTTCATTCTATGGATCTGGAGGTGACTGTAAATCTGATTTGTGTATATCTTTTGGATATGATACAAAATATGTATCACCACCTATACATGAGCCAAAAAAGTGAGCATTGATATGGAGATCACCCACCAAGAAACTTGAAGTGCATTCCTCTTCAACCTCTTCTCTTATGCAACCACCTTGTGGTGATTTACACTTCACCTCCTGGATCTCTGTCTCCACTTTATTTCTCTTCTTCTTCAAGGAACTTTAATCTTCTTCATCTTTATGGTCACTACAAGATATGTTTAGAAAAAATCTAAACATGTTTTTACTGCTTGGACAAGCATATGGCTTTGATGAATATTTTTTCTTTCCTCCTCTTTTGGCTCCAGGAGGCAACCTTCTAGTCTCCACTTCCTTGCACACTTCATCAACCAGGTGTGTAATATTTCTCATGTTTTCCCCATAGTAGGGATCTATAAATAGCTTCTATATTTCTAGAGTACAAAAATCTTAAAAAGATAATACCTCCATTATCTCTTCTTTCAAGGAAGAATATTCCATGAAATACTAGGAATATTTCTTGGAGTTCTTCCCATTGAACACTTGACCACCGACACTAGTAGATTCTTGCCAAATGGATTCATCATAAGATGGAGGAAATAAATAATCAACATCATCCGTACATAATATATATGAGGTATTTCATGTGGTATTTTCATAATATTCAATGTCTTCTTCTATCATTGGTAGCAACCTCATGGTTGCAACTTTGACTTACTAATCTGCAATGTTATTCAATAGAGAGCCTTCTTTCCATAGGAGTGGAGGAAAGTTCTTTGATACCACTATAATTTCCCAAGTCTAATATGCAGACCTAAACACTATCTAATTCCATAAATTAAATTAAATTTTTGATATTTGAATTAAATCCACTCAGATCCCATTCAGACTAGGCAATTAAAGGTTTCTTGCTGGGAAAATTTACAGACAAGGGAGTAGGATGTAACACCCTAATTTTGACCCCATTTTCATTAAATGTATATGATGTATATATTGTAATCAATTGTGGTGTGGAGCTAAAGACAAAAATCCCCACCATGGATTATCATTTTTATGTTCGACGATTAAATAGGTGCCGATGATATTTTGTGCTAGCCAAGCACGCTATGATTTTTAAATCATCATGTAAATATGTGGTTATTTAAAAACCCACAACTAGCTATGTCAATGGAACAATAATGAGATGGGAGCATGATTCCTAAGGATAAGGTGTGGGGGGGATATTTAACCTTTGGGGCCAATGGGGAAAAGCCAAATGTCAAAGGGAGAACCCATCAAATTGTCAACTACCTTTCTTGTCTCATTCACCCAGTCATTTATTACTGCCAAAAGTTGGTTGAGTTGGTTATTGCATGGGTTGGGCAAGGTATGACAGCCCAAATTTGGATTGGAGAAGCCATTAGTCTTTGGGAAACATGTTTTGACTCCTTAGGAAAGTAAAAACCCAAAAACACATGCCATTGTACCATGCTTCCATGTTCTCATGTTTTTCTCACCATTATTCCTTCATGTGAGCTCTCTTAGGCATTTAGAGCTTCCTATGTGTACCCATTCATGTTTTTGTGTATTTTTGGAGTTTTCCCATGTCTGGGAAGTCGATTGGGAAATGCTCCTTAGCTAGGATTATTCATTGACATTTTCTGCTGTTGTTCTCACCACCCAGTTGGAGAGAACCCATTATATTGGTTGCTATTGGTAGAGGAGAGACCCACAAATTTGGGAGTTATTGAGTTCATTTTGGCCACGTTAGGGCCAAAACGTCTCTCAAAATTGAATTGTTGCTACGGGATGTCTTTTAGCCTATTAGTAATTTCATTTTTGTTGCCTAACTTCTTTCCCCTATCCAAAACTGTGCATCTCGCTGTGTATACCTCTGTTGTTTTGATTTGAACTATTTTTAGAGTGGAAATGGGGTCTAAGCTTGCTTGACAAACCTACTGTGTGTAGGAGCCTCAGAGATAGAGATAGAGGGATAACTTTCTTATATGCACTCCCTAAATAGAATTAGAAGGGAAGGCATGGACCGAGGGATTGCGTAGCATAGAAGAGGATTCTTCCTTGTGTTGGGTGTGTGTGGATGTCTTAGAAGTCAGGATAGTTATGGTGCAGGTGTCCATGGATCTTGGATTGAGCTCACTAGCTTAGCAGCCAACCTTTCTAGCTCCCTGTTAGCCTGAGAAACCCAACTATGTTGGATTGGCTGAGTATTGTGTATCCTTGGCTACGTGTGAACCTGCCAGTTTCCCCTTATTCCTTGTGGGATCATGCCCAACTCAGGGGTGGAAGTGTTGCTGAGTGATTGATGAGCACACTGGCCTATGGTTGGGTGGAACATTGTAGCGACGTAGCTGGTTGTGGGCCAAGCTTCATCTAAGATAAGTATTCTTGTGTTTAAATACTTACAACTGTGCTTGTTTTATAAATCCATATGAACATGTTAAATCCTGTGAATGAATGAAATTGCTTCTGCTGTTTGAAATTTTTTATGCATATGTGTATGTTTAAGTTCAATGCATTTTATTTTATGTTCATGGGGCTAGATTTCAGAAAATGTTAGCATTATAGTCGCATCCTCTTGCTGGTAGAAGGGTGGGGATGTGACCGATTGGTATCAGATATCTTAGGTTGCAGCAGTGGGCCTTTATGGGCCAAGAAAATCAACTAAGAGAGGAGCAGTAACCTTTGATTAAACTCATACCGACATAGAAAAATCAAAATTTTCTATGTATGGTATGCCGGATGACTTTGGCTAAGTCTATCCAATACGTCGGATGCCTTCACTAGAAGAGAGTCGATGTAGTGACTAGAATGTCTGAAGAGAGCAGCAATGGTGAAGTTGTTCGCTTCTTTATTCTGACATGGTGGAAGGAAATCAAAGAACTTTCCAATGCGGAAGAGACTTCAACAGGTGTAAGATTGAGTCTGAGCCACTATAGCGGCTGTGATGCCTGAGATGTGTGCCGACGATAGCGGCTCAGCTTCCAGAAAGGAAAATACAATGATGGGAAGGGAAAAGAGTTGGGAGCCAATGCACATCGGGAGAGGCAAGCCGACAAAAATAAAATTTGAAAAATTTTCTAAGTATGGAAGCGACGAAAGGAAATGAATCTTTGAGCAGCTATAGAGGCGGGAGAAAGCTGAAGAGGAATCCGCTATAGTGGTGGAATGAATACAAAGACCAAGACGATACACGACGGATGAAAGTTGATGATCGAGCCTCTATAGCGGACAAAAATTAGAGTATGAGTTGCAACAACAGCTGGTGGAAAATGAATTTCAAGTTGACGCGCGAGGGAGAAAAGATGGAAATGGAGCTGACATAGCGACGGCTAGAAAACGAAGAACAAGCCGCAACGGTAGCTGGAAATCGAAAGTCGAGCAACAATGGCAGCGGCTGGAAAAAGAAATTGTAGTCGACAATAACAGATGGAAGTCGAGGATCGAGTCACTGTAGCAGGTGAAAGTCAAAAATATTTTCAATGCAATGGGTGAAAATTTTGTATAAACAAGGAAATTCAGCAGGGCTTGTCAGTGGGATTTTAGGGGCCTGAAGGGTTAAAAATGGCATCCTGTTTATGCACCAGATTGCATGAAATCGATGTATTTACAAAAAAAAAAAATTGAGGGTGCTTGTAAAAAGAAAATTCTATGTTTTTGGCAAAGTTGTCAATGTATGATTTTTCCAAGTGAAGGTAAGTAATGTATGATTCATGTGAATATATGCATCTAACAATTGTGTTATTAACACATTTTGCAAAATCATAATCAACTTCAAAGGCAGTATTCAAGATAGTGCAGTTCGGTAAAGTGTATTGTGGTTCATCCATCAGAACCTTCAGCATGAATGATGTACAGAACCCTAATGAGTATGAGGAAGATGCTATGGGGAGAAATGTTCGAGTTGGAAATGATGAGACAGAGTCTAATGGGAGGATATTTCAAGAGACTCCCCCAGATTTTCTAGCCACCATGAGAAGTCTAAGGGTGGAGATGCAAAGTTTCAGTGTAGATAATGAAATATTGGTTAAGGCTCAGGAGGAGCAGAATCAACTGAAGGCAACCATGCTACAAAATTTAACTGATGTCTAGAGGCAAATGAACTCTGGGGACCAGACAGTAAGACCAGAAGTTAGTAAGAGTAGTACTAGAAGGAGAAAGAGATCTCCTAGTGAGTCATCTGAATCTAAAGGATCCACTGGGATCCAATCTCTTCATCTCATAGGAATGAGAGGAAGAGGTGTTACAAGAACCATTCATGTGATGAATTTAAGAAGGCAAGGGCTCCTGCCTTTAATTGTGAGATAAAGAATGGACAAGAAGTTGAAGCTTGGCTTCTTGGGATGAGGAAATATTTCCAAGTCCAAGACTATTTAGGAAATAAGAAGTCTAGAGTAGCCATCTTCAATTTGACTAGAAGAGCATCCATATGGTGGGAGCAACTCAGGAAAGTGAAGAAGATCATGTTGGAGACATTTACCACCTTACACACTCAGTTTGGTCAATTTGTCCTAGTTAAACCACTATCCTAAGTATTATTGACTTAATTAACATCAGAGGAGAACTACATGACATCAACGAGATCACATCCACGGCTACCTTTAGTCAAGGAGGCTAACTTAGCCTTCTCCGACATTCCGGGAGGCTAACTGGAGCACTCCGGGGGTGATCTAAGTGTCATTAATGCACCATATTGCTAACTGATGGTTACAATCAGTTAAACAAAGTAGTGAATATGCCTTCCTTCACTAAATTGATTATTTAATGATTATTTAATGAACTGGAGTCAACAGGAGAACCTCCAAACACTTCTGATGTTTAGTTACACTTTAGTTAACCTCATCGAGGTTCATTGGAGTCATTGAAGTGCCACCACTTGATGGTTGGCCTGCTGTGACATGTGTCTGACCTACTTTTAGTTAGACTCAGTCATTTATTGCAATCTGACTTCAGTTAGGGCTCAGTTGAGTCAATTAGGGTTTAGATCGGTGGTTAATGTGAGTGTTGACTATGGATTACATTCAGTGAAGCTATACTCACTCATTCAATTCAAATGACCTCCTTGGGAATTCGAATTGCTATGTCATTCATGATTTCAGCATGATCTTGTATTGTATTACTCATTCTTTATGTGAATATATAGAGCGACTACTCATTCTGTAGCCCAATTACACCATTTTCATGTATTATTGTTATTAATATTTGATGAGACTATGATTGAGTCCATAGATCACTATGCATATTAATATCGTATCAGAGCTCATGGTGGGATGAAGCTCAAATCTCTCAAAAACAATCTTTTTATAGATCTTGCATGAAAATTGAGCAATAGCTCAAAAATCCAGCACTACACTAGAAGCCAAAGGCTTACCACTTAATACCCCAAGTAAATAACTTTTTGATCAAGCTTGCTTGATTGACTATGTTGGGTGTGATGAAGGCCTAAAATGTGCAGGCTATTCGACCTTACATTTCCCTTTCTATTGTGATTTTCAGGTTTTCTACAGGTGAAGCATTTGCTCCAGTACATTCAGATGGCCTCTTCAATATATCTTTTGACTCCGTTCAATTTCCACTCATGGAAAGGATACATGGAGATCTAGATATGTGCTAGAGGACTCTATAGAGTCACCATGGACACTGAAGATGAGCCTGGTACTGCATAGACAAATCAAGATTCTTGAACAAGATGGATGAATCATTTGGATTCTTGTGCCTCTCTATTTCCTGGGATCTTCTTGTCCATCTTTCGGGATTGAAAAATACAAAGCAAATTTGGGACAAATTGGAAACCCTATATGGAAAGAAGGATGATTTGAGAGTTTACCATCTTGAAAATGAATTGATGTCTCTCCAGCCTTCCAATTTCGAGACCTTGAATGAATTTTTCACAAAGTTCAAGCACATTGTCTTACTCTTGAAGCAATGCAAAGTGGAGAAGGAAGATGATCATCTCATCCTCGCCATACTCTCCAAACTTGGAGCTGATTATTCAGTTTTTGTCTCTACATTCTATGTGGGGAAGCTCACAACCCCTGGATGGAAGATGGCTACACTCAATGCCTTCATTGAGTCCCTAACAAGTGAACATGATAAGCTTGTCCAGATGGGGATCATCATATCCTCCCATGATCAAGCCCTCCATGTCTCGGGGCCCAAAGATTTGAAGGGTAAAGAAAAGTAGTAGAAGAACCCAAAAACTAAATTCGAAGCTCCTAAGCCTAAAGTTGGAAACCAGTAGCATGATGAGTCTTCTAGCTCAAGGAAGAACAAAGGAAAAGGGCATCATGGAAAGGAAAAAGTCAAGTGTTCATACTGCGGGAAGGGCTTCCACCTTGAACATGCCTACATGAAGAAAAATCTCGATGAAGCTACCTCTCTCCTTGAGAGAAATCACATCAATATTTCGAAAAGATTTCGGAGGAGAGATCAACAAGATCGGGAACCACAACATGAAAAAGGTCATGCCCTCATGGAAAGCACTTCGAAGTCCAAAGCACTCTTGATTGATTCTAGAGCTTTGAACCACATGATGGCTGAAAGAGACTCCTTTTCATCCTTGGAGACCAGAAAATCCATCCCCATCCACATGGGAGATGACTCCACCATCATTTCAGAAGGACAAGGAATGGTTGATCTTGAGAATGGCTATTTTTCAAATGTTTTGTATGTATTGTCTCTGGCATCAAATCTCATTAGTGTCTATCATATGACACATACAGGAGTGCCTAAGAGAGTTTCTTTCAGCCCAAATGATGTTGATATAATGGAACTTGCATCCAGGAAATTCATTGCTAAAGGCCTTGCAAACCATCATGCAAAAGCCTATGAGTTCTCCCACTTTGTGGCAGATGCAAAGCCCACTAATCTGCTAACTCATGGAACTGAAGTTAGTAGGCTGTGGAATGAAAGGTTTGGCCATCAAAATTTCAAATATTTTTATCAATTACAGAAAAAATCCATGGTAAGGCCTCCCGGTCATCAAGGAAACCATTGGAAATTGCAAGGGCTATGTGGTTGGAAAACACCCTGAGCACAAGTTCGATCGGGGGAAGGCAAACTGAGCTACATGCATATTGGGGCTGATACATTCTGATATTAGTGGTTTGATGCCTATCACATCCATGAATGGATCAAGGTATCTTATGACTTTTATTGATGATTTTTCAAGGTACACATGGGTCTTGTTTCTTAAAAAGAAGTTTGAAGTATGTGAAAAATTTTCTGAACTGAAGGCCTTGATCGAGAATGCCTCTGGACTTAAGATCAAGATATTGAGATATGATAATGGTGGGGAGTATGTTAGTAATGATTTTCTGCACATATTATCTCAAAGTGGTATTCATGTCCAACATTCAATTCCCTACACTCCCCAGCAGAACGGAGTAAAAGAAAGGAAGAATTGGTCTCTCAAGGAGATGACCACCTATATGTTGGAATCAAAGAAGTTGGCTGCAAATTTGTGGGATGAAGCCATAAATTCTTCTGAATACATTCAAAATAGGGTGCCACACTCATCCACAAAAGGTAATACCCCTTTTGATGCATACTTCATACACAAGCTGGATGTGTCGTACCTACAGGTGTTTGGGTCCACTGCATGGGCTTGGATTCCACTTGATAAAAGAAGGGCCTTGCAACCACAAAGCATAGAATGTATGTTTATTGGGTATCCTGATGAATCAAAAGGTTTCAAGCTTCTCTATATCAAAACAAAATATATCATCATCGAGAGAAGTGTTAAGTTCGATGAGACTCTTTAGGAGGTAGAACTAGTGAAGGAGAAAATTGTTGAATTTCCTTCCTATTCTATTGAATATTTGGATGAAGAAATTGGGGGTGATGACCCTGATTTGGATCCTATGATTTTTGATATCAGTGTGTAGAAAAATAAGATGTTGAATTAGATCCTGAAGTACAAAATCATCTTCCCACATGGGCTCGATAGACACTCTCCTCCGTAGGAGATAACATTGGAAATCTGGATGATCCAAGGAGAACCCGGTCTGATTTCCAGAGAGTAGGTATTGTGATCTCTTGTCCTAATAATTTGATGTCTGAAACTTGTTATTTGATGATTAGTTCAAACCCAAAATCATACTACCATGCTCGGAAGGATCCGAGATGGCAAGTTTCCATGGATGAAGAGATGAATTCTCTTCAAAAAAACACTTCATGGGAGCTAGTTTCTCTTCCTCCTGGAAGGAAATTGGTTCAATGCAAGTGGTTGTTTTAGAACAAGGTTGCTGCTGATGGAAAAAACTAAAAATATAAGTCATTTCTGGTGGAAAATTTTTTCTTTCAGGTCCAAGGTGTGGACTACCATGAGACCTTTGCACCGGTTGCAAAAATGGACTCCATCCGCCTGGTTTTGGCAATTTCAGCATCTAAGCACTGGGAAGTGCATCATATGGATGTTAAGTCCGCCTTTATATATGGATATATTCATGAGAATATATACATGAAGCATCATAAGGGCTACATCTCTGATCCATATTTGGTTTGCAAGCTAAAGAAGTCACTATACGGGTTAAAACAGGCCTCAAGAGAGTGGTATTCCAAGATGGATGTCTTCCTTCTCTCGCAAAACTTACAAAGGTGTATATCAGATCCAAATGTGTATTTACAGTAGTCTAATGGTAATTTGATTATTTTTTTTATATATTTTTATGACTTACTAATCACAGGTAGCATAGTTGCTTCCATTTCAGCCATCAAAACTGCTCTCCACAATGCCTTTGAAATGAGTGATTTGGGGTTCCTAAAACAATTTTTGGGGCTCGAAATTGAGGAAAATTATAATGGGATAATAGTCACTCAGTCCAAATACGTATCAGACCTGTTAGTAAAGTTTAACATGGCTAAATATATTCCTGCACCATTCCCTTTCCTTTCAGGGATCATCCTTGAAGAAGGAAAAAGCACACCTCCCATGGACTGCACTATCTATCGACAACTGAATGGTAGCTTGTTGTACTTGACACATTCTCGGCCTGATATCTGTTATGCCATGAATGCTGTATCAAGATACATGCAGCATCCTAATGATATTCATTGGAAGGTAGCCAAGAGGATCCTCCAGTATATTCAGGGAACCAGGACCTACGACATTCACTATGCTGCAGACTCCGAGCTAGAGCTGGTTGGATACACAGATTCTGATTGGGTGGGTGATTCTATTGATCAGAAGTCTAATTTTGGATATGTATTCATGTTTTGTGGTGGTCCAATTTTCTGGTCTAGAAAAAAGTAGGCTACCATAGCATTATCTTCAGCAGAGGCTGAGTATCAAGGAGCAGTGAATGCTTACATCCAAGCAGTTTGGTTGCAAGGTATTCTTTCAGAGTTTGATCTTGGTAGTACTTTGTCCACTATCCTCTTTTGTGATAATGAAAGTGCTATTAATATATCCATAGATCCAGTTACCAGTCATAGGACCAAGCATGCAGAGATTCACATGCACTATATAAAGGAGCTAGTGCATGACAGGACCATCATTCTGCAATACTGCCCGACTGATGAGCAGATTGCAGACATCTTCACCAAGATATTTTTAGAAAATAAGTTCACTTACCTACATTCACTGTTGGGGGTGAGTTCATCAGGGTGATTCAGAATACTTTCAGTGTTCAGCTTGAGGGGGGGTTTTTCCCACTGGGTTTTCCCTCTTTTCCTCACTTAGTTTGTTTTTTAGCATTGTTTTAGTTTCAGCATTGTACAGGGTGACCTATGGCCTTAGTTGTGAAGGCCCTAGCATTTTTATGCATTTTATGTTTTCTACTCCTCCTGAGTATAGCTTAAGGGGAGTTGTTGGAGACATTTACCACCTTAGACACTCATTTTGGTCAATTTGGCCTAGTTAAACCACTATCCTAAGTATTATTGACTTAATTAACATCAAAGGAGCACTAGATGACATCAGCTAGATCACATCCACGAATACCTTCAGTCAAGAAGGCTAACTTATCCTTCTCCTACATTCATGGAGGCTAACTGGAGTACTCTGGGGGTGATCTGAGTGTCATTAATGCACCATATTGCTACTTAATGGTTACAATCAGTTAAACAGAGCAGTGCAGGTGCCTTCCTTCATTAAATTGATTATTTGATGATTATTTAATGAACTGGAGTCAACAGGGGCGCATCCAACCACTTCTGATGTTTAGTTACACTTCAGTTAACCTCATCGGGGTTCATTGGAGTCATTGAAGTGCTACCACTTGATGGTTGTCTTGCTGTGACATGTGTCTAACCTACTTTTAGTTAGAATCAGTCATTTATTGCACTCCGACTTCAGTTAGGGATCAGTTGAGTCAATTAGGGTTTTGATCGGTGGTTAACTTGAGTGTTGACTTAGGCTTACATTCAATCAAACTAGACTCACTCATTCAATTCGAATGACCTCCTTGGGAATTCGAATTGCTTTGTCATTCATGCTTGTAGCATGATATTGTATTGTATTAGTCATTCTTTGTGTGAATATACAGAGAGGCTACTCATTCTGTAGCCCAATTACACCATTTTCATGTATTATTGTTATTAATATTTGATGAGCATGTGCTTGAGTCCCTAGATCACTGTGCAGATTAATAGATCAATGAAAGGAATATTGTATTGAAGTAGTTCTAGAAGTATTTCAAGTAGAAGTACCTCTCTGATAGGTACTATGATGACAATATTAAAGAGTTCAATGAGCTGAGATTGGGACAAAAGACCATGGAAGAGTATGGAAACAAGTTCTTGGAAATTTTGAGGTATGTCAGGTACATCAAAGATGAAAAAATGAAGATCCAACATTTCCTAATGGTAAGTGGATTACCTCAGTCTTACAAAGAAAGAATTGAGTTTTATGAACCTAGAAATCTTGAAGAAGCAATAGGGAAGGCTAAGTATTGCTATGAGAAAAGAAAATGAAAACTTGATTACCATAAGACATGGAAGGACAAGAGGAACTAGAAGTATAACCAAATGAGCAAAGGTTTCAAACATTCTAACTTCAGGAATCAATAGAAGCAACCATCCCAAGTGGAGAAGCATCCAACCAGAGTGGTGGGAGAAAATCCCGAAGAACCACAACAAAATAGAGGACCACTCCAATGTTGAAAATGTGGAGGATCCCACATGCACAGGAGTTTTCCACTTGAGAATGAGAATTCAAGGCCATATTACAATATTCACGAGGAAAAACTAGTGGGTCAAGTAGCAAGAGCTGTCCCTAGGATCTATGCAGCACCGGAGGACTGCCAAGCAGATCACTAGTCAACTATGGTTGAAGTTGTAAGTAAGATTGTTGAGCAATATATTTCTATTATGATTGACCCTGGTTTTAATCACAGTTACATTACCCTAGAATAGTGGATATTTATGCTTTTAATAAAGTAAAGCATAGAAAATATTGGTTAGTTTAGCTAGCCACTTGAACTAAGAGAAAGGTTAGTGAAGTAGTAGAGAAATGTCTGCTGGTCATGAATGGATTGGTCACTTATTTTGATCTGAATGTTCTACCACTTGGTTCCTATGATGTTCCCGTTGGAATGGATTGATTAGAAGATCGCAGGGTAAAGCTTGATTGTTATAATAATACTTTTGAATGCATGGATGAAGAAGGGAACCCAAGAGTTGTAAGAGGCATTCCAAAGGTGATTTCTGTTAGGCAGGTTTCAGCAATGCAGCTAAAGAAGTTCTATAGGAAAGGTTTCCAGTTGTATGCAGCTCATATATGGAGGCAACAAAGGATGGAAATCCTAGGTTGGAGGAATTTCATGTGTTCCAGGAAATCAAGGATGTGTTTCCTGATTAGATTCTAGGGCTTCCTCCAAATAGGGACATTGATTTCACAATTGAACTTGTGCCAGGAGTAGCACCAGTGTCCAAGACACCCTACAAGATGAGTACACTATAAATTCTAGAGTTAAAAATGCAACTGCAAGAGATGCTGAGAAGCAGTATATCAGGCCTAGTCTATCTCCTTGGGGAGCACCCATTCTGTTTGTGAAGAAGAAAGATGGTACACTCAAGTTGTGTATTGATTACAGATAGTTGAACAAAGTCACAGTGAAGAATAAATACCCTTTTCCTAGGATTGATGACCTCTTTGATCAAATGAGAGGAGCAAAGGTATTTTCCAATATTGATTTAAGATCGGGTTACCATCAGGTGAGAATCAAGGATGAAGATATTCATAAGACAACCTTCAGGATAAGGTTGGACACTATGATTTTGTAGTGGTACCATTTGGGATCACAAATGCACCAGCTACATTTATGTTCCTTATGAATAGTGTCTTTAGCAGGTATTTGGATAAGTTTTTTCTTGTTTTCCTTGATGACATTCTTATTTATTCTAAGAATGAGGAAGAGCATGCAGAACATTTGAGATTGACATTGCAATTTCTCAGGGAGAATCAATTGTATGCAAAGTTGAGTAAGTGTGACTTCTATAGAGATAAGATTCATTACTTGGGTCACATTATCTCATATGAGGGCATATCTATAGACTCAAAGAAGATTGAAGCCATTATGAATTAGCCTACTCCAAGAAATGTGACAGATGTAAGATCTTTTATGGGGCTTGTAGGATTCTCCAGGAGATTCATTGAGGGATTCTCCAAGGTTGCACATCCAGTCACTTCTTTGCAAAAGAAGGGAATAAAGTTTGAATGGACACTAAGGTGTAAAGAAATCTTCCAGTAGTTGAAGAATCTTCTCATAAGTGCACCAGTCTTGAAGCTTGCATACCCATAAAAGTATTTTGTGGTGTGTACTGATGCATGCGGACAAGGGCTTAGATGAGTCCTTATGCAAGACAACCACATGATATGTTATGAGTCAAGAAAGCTGAAGAAGCATGAGAAGAAATATGCTACTCATAACCTAGAACTTGCAGCCATAATACATGCTCTCAAGATGTGGAGGCATTACTTGATGGGCAAAATATTTGAGCTAAGGACAGACCATTGTGGTCTGAAGTATTTGTTTGATCAACCTACTCTAAATGCTAGGAAAGCAAGATGGTTGGAGTTTTTATGTGAGTTTGATTTTGAAATCAAGCACATAAAAGGAAAATAGAATAAGGTAGCTAATGCACTTAGCAGGAAGGTGCAAGAAATGCATGTGGCATCTCTTAGTATTTGCTAATCAGATTCGAGACAACAAATTGTTAATCATACTGCTAGAGATGAATTGTATGCACAGGTAAAAGACAAATTGCAGTAGCAAAGTCTTGAGAAGAGGTCACAGGGACTTCACTTAGTGAACCTATCACATAGTGTCACATCCCCATGCCTCCGACCGACAAAGAGGACGCGACCCAAGCTTTAACCATCCGGGCTAAAATCCCATGAACATGTACATGCATTAAAATTGCTGAAACATAATGCTTAAACATGATGCACTGAAGTAAAACAAGCACCATACAATTGTTTCTCATACACAGATGCAATTATTTATCACATACACACAACAGAAGCAATAGACAATCAAACAAGAATTCCCTCAACATGCTCATTGCATTCATTAACAGAAATTAAGTTTGCAGGAGTAAAATAGGCAAGATCACTTATCTTATGAAAACTCCTTCCGCAACCAGCTACATCGTTGCAACGTTCCACCCAACCATAGGCCAGCGTGCTCCTTAATCTCTCAGCAGTGCTGCCACCCCTGAGCTGGGAATAATTCTCCAAGGAATAAGAGAACAAGCAGGCTTACACATAGCCAGGGATACACAAACACACAGCCAAGCCAACACAGTTGGGTTTATCAGGCCATCAAGGAGTTGGGAAAGGATAAATGTTAAGCTGGTGAGCTCATCATAGAGCTAGGAACACCTACACCAGAACTAGCCTAACTTCTAAGACACCCACACACACCCAACACAAGGAATCAGTCCCTTCTCTGCTACACAGTCCCTCAGGCCCTGCATTCCCTTCCATTGCTATTCAGGGGTTGTGGAGAAGAAAGCCAGCCCTCTAGCTTTGTTTGTGTGGTGTTCAGCCACCAGGTTTATCAAGCAAAACTTAGCCCCCATCCCTGCTCCTAACACATTCCGAAGACCAACCGTTGCACACATGCAACCAATTAGCTGATACAGGGTAAGACAGGGAAGACAATTCCTGAGTCATTCTTGGCCCTATCGTGGCCAAAATGACTCTCCAGCGAATTTACAACAATCCCCAAAATGTAAGGTAGACCACAGCAAGCACAGCCAACAACGTGGGGAAAATCAATGACCCAAAATGTGTTAGTGAGCACAACTCACAACAAACGTGGGGAACACAGCCCGTCCTAGGCAATGGAATCACGGAGAAAACACATAAAGACCACGCAGAGGAAGAGAGAAATACCGACTTTCAATCTGTGCGTGAGATGAGCAGCAACACAGAAGACATGAAATTGGAAGTGTGTGAATGACAACCACAATGCAGGACCCACAAATCAGTCCATGGGGAAAGGATACAGCCATAGCATCCGCGATTTCGCAGGGAAAAGAACGACATGGGAAAACCCAGAAATTCTTGTGCGTGAGAGAATGAGGAACAGGAAAATGGCTCATGTGTGAAGATGAACAGCTCCGCTTTTGTGTGAATGAACAAACAATGGAGGGCTGCGAGTAGTGAGTGCATGAGCGTTCAGCACCGTCATGAGAGAGTGGGATTTCCTGCGTGAGTGAAGTCAACCATGGTGGAGTGTGCATGTGGGTGAGGGTTGACAGTCCTGCCACCCCACTTCCCAAACACCATAACTGCCTCAACCACCAGCAGCCAATCTTCAATGGAGGTGGTTGGGTAAACAAAGTAAGAAGACACATGGATTTTTACCCCATTGGCCAAGGTTTGACAATTTCCCCACCCTTACCCTTGTGAAAATCATGCCCCTTTTTATTTATTTTCCATGACCGTAGCTGGTTGTGTTCATTTAATTAATTATAGATGCATATTTACATGATGACCAACATGATATATGCCGCATGCCCCGATATACCATCGATGACAAGTTTAAATCCAAAAATAGCATAACCAATCAATGGTGGGGCCTTGGCCTTTATCTCCACACCATGATAATTTACAATATATACATCATATACATCTAATGCAACGGGGTCAAAACCAGGGTGTTACACATAGCACGTGCAATCATGGGATATTAAAGAATACCCTTAATTTCCAGAGATATTGACCCAAACTCTTTTTGTTGAAACCCCCTCCCAATACTTAAAACCTCCTCCCCACCCATTTTTATACCTCAATCCTTATAAACCACCCTACCCACCCCCACCTTAAACCCCTCATCCCCCCCAATACCTGTAATATATTGGTTCAATTTTTGATAATTTTAAAACCCACAATATGAACTAACATGATAGGATATTGGTCAACAAGTGAAGCCCCCATGGAAGAGTTATGCGGGATATAAATTGGAAGAAGATGGAATTCTTACTTATAAGAACATAATTTATATTCCAAATGTAGCAAATTTGAGGAGAGTTGTTATGGATGAGATCCACCAAGCACCATATTTTGGTCATCCAGGATACAAAAAGACGATTGCTACAGCCAGAAAGCAGTATTCTTAGCCAGGAATGAAAAAGGACATGGATGAATACATTTCGAGGTGCATGAAATGTCAGTAGGTAAAGGTTGAGAATCAACACCCTGCATGTTTGTTGCATCCTTTGCCAGTTCCCGAATGGAGATGGGAAGTTATTTCCATGGATTTTATTATAGGATTTCCAATGACATGGAGACAACATGATTCTATCATGTTTGTGGTGGACAAGTTGACAAAGCCACCACATTTTATACCAGTTAAGTCTACGCACAAGACTGATGACATTACAAAGATATTCATGAAGGATATTTTCAAATTGCATGGATTTCCTAAGGAAATAGTCTCTGATAGAGATGTCAAGTTCACTTCCAATTTTTGGAAGGGATTTTTTGCATATTTTGGTACCAAGTTGAATTTCAGCACTGTGTACCATCCTTAGTCTGTTGGGAAGACATAGAGAGTTAATTAGGTGCTTGAAGACATACTTCGCATGTATGTGATGGATAAACCAACCAAGTGGAACTATTACTTACACTTGGTAGAGTTTTCTTATAATAATGGAAAACAATCATCCTTGGGGATGAGTCCATATGAAGCTTTGTATGGAAAAAGGTGTAGGA
The DNA here is from genome assembly GCA_001517045.1 of Pseudotsuga menziesii. Taxonomy (NCBI): domain Eukaryota; kingdom Viridiplantae; phylum Streptophyta; class Pinopsida; order Pinales; family Pinaceae; genus Pseudotsuga; species Pseudotsuga menziesii. The sequence goes on along the minus strand of LPNX010158218.1, from coordinate 358,317 downwards.
CACCAGTGACTTGGGATAATCCAGTGAATAGGGTTATACTTGGGCTAGAATTGCTTAAGGAGATGGAGCAAGAGGTTGTAAATATCAGATAGAATATGAAAGCAGCCCAAGAAAGATAGAAAAGCTATGCAGATAAGCATAGAGTGAACATAGAGTTCAGTGTTGGGGATCATGTTTACCTCAGAGTGAGGGAAAAGAAGAGTTCCTTGAAGCCTAGAAGTTGTGCCAAGCTGTCACCTAGATATTGTGGGCCATTTGAAGTGCTTGAAAGAATAGGGTCAGTTGCATAGAGAATTGCATTTCCTCCTAGCAGTAGAGATCATAATGTTTTTCATGTTTCTTTGCTTAAGAAATATGTAGATGATCCTAACCATGCAATAAATTGGGATGTGATTCAGGTGGAACTCGAGGGAGAGTTCCAAATCGAACCAATGCACATCCTCGATAGGAAGGTCACACTACGCTGGAATGGAGCCATAGGATAGGTAAAGGTGCAATGGGAGCACTACAGTCCTAAAGAGGCTACGTGGGAGATGGAGGTTGCCATGCAGTTTGCACATCCATTTTTGTTCAATTATATGGAGCACTAAGGCGATGTTAGTGTAGCATTTTATTCAATTTTGTAAAAGCACCGAGGATAGTGCTATTGAAGGGGGAGGGGAATGTAACACCCTGGTTTTGACCCCATTTGCATTAAATGTATATGATGTATATATTGTAATCAATCATGGTGTGGAGCTAAAGGAAAAAAGGCCCACCATGGATTATCATTTTTATGTTCGGTGATTAAATAGGTTCCGATGGTATTTTGTGCTAGCCAGGCACGCTATGATTTTTAAATCATTATGTAAATATGCAGTTAATTAAAAAACCACAACCAGCTATGTCAATGCAACAATAATGAGATGGGGGCATGATTCCTAAGGATAAGGAGGGGAAATATTTAACCTTTGGGGCCAATGGGAAAAATCCAAATGCCAAAGGGAGAACACATCAAACTATCAACTACCTTTCTTGTCTCATTCACCCAATCATTTATTACTGCCAAAAGTTGGTTTAGTTGGTTATTGCATGGGATGGGCAAGGCATGACAACCCAAATTCGAATTGGAGAAGCCATCAGTATTTGGAAAATATGTTTCAACTCCTTAGGAAAGTAAAAACCCAAAAACATATGAAATTCTACCATGCTTCCTCATGTTTTTCTCACCATTATTCCTTCACATGATCCTTCTAAGGCATTCATAGCTTCTTGTGTGTACCCATTCACGGTTTTGTAGATTTTGGGAGTTTTCCCATGTCTGGGATGTCGATTGGGAAATGCTCTATAGCTGGGATTATCCATTAACATTTCTTGCTATTGTTCTCACCACCCGGTTGGAGAGAACCTATTCTATTGATTGCACAATGATTGGTAGAGGAGAGAACCACAAATTTGGGAGTTTTTGAGTCTGTTTTGGTCACGTTAGGGCCAAAACACCTCTAAAAATTGAATTTTTGCTACGGATTGTCTTTTACCCTCAGTAATTTCATTTTTGTTTCCCAACTATTTTCCCCAATCTAGAACTATGCATCTCACTGTGTATACCTATGTTGTTTTGATTTGAACTGTTTTTAGAGTGGAAATGGGGTCTGAGCTTGCTTGACAAACCTAGTGTGTGTAGGAGCCTCATAGATAGATATAGAGGGATTCCTTTCTTCTTTGCACCAACTGAATAGCACTGGAAGGGAAGGCATGGCCCGAGGGACTGCATAGCAGAGAAGGGGATGCTTCCTTGTGTTGGGTGTGTGTGGATGTCTTAGAAGTTAGGCTAGTTCTATTGCAGGTGTTCGTGGCTCTTGGATTGAGCTCACTAGATTAGTAACCAACCTTTCTAGCTCCCTGTTATTGTGATAAACCCAACTGTGCTGGCTTGGCTGAGTTTTGTGTATCCTTGGCTACGTGTGAGATTGCTAGTTTGCCCTTATTCCTTGTGGGATCATGCCCATATTGGGGGTGGAATTGTTGCTAAGTGATTGATGAGCACATTGGCCTATGGTTGGGTGGAACGTTGCAATGACGTAGCTGGTTGCGAGACAAGCTTCCTCTAAGATAAGTATTCCGGTGTTTAAATCCTTCCAACTGTGTTTTTTTTATAAATCCATATGAACATGTTAAATGTTGCGAATGAATGAAATTGCTTCCTCTGTTTGATTATCATTTATGCATCTATGTATGTTTAAGTTCAATGCATTTTATTTTATGTTCATGGGGCTAGATTTCCAAGAATATTAGCATTATAGTCGCATCCTTGCACTGGTAGAAGGGTGGGGCATGACATAGGAAGGGGGAAGTAAAAAATGAGTGAGTTAAAAAAATTTAATTCCTTTCCCCCAAAAAATTTATATTGGGGACCATTCAGGTTTCAGATTCCTCTATGCGGAAACCTACTCCCACGCTTCTGGGTCACCCAACCATGAAACTAGGAAAATTCCTTCTGTTCTTCTGACCAGAGGCTTGGGTAAACATTCCGAGGTGTTATCAGGAATTCATACAAAAGAAAATATAATTTTTAATATTTTCTTACAGATATGGATTTATCTAGAGGATTTAGAGAAGAATTGGCAATTTCAGGCTATTTTGGCCTAGTAAAACCCTGCGCAATGGAGGATCCCAAAATACTATACGGATCCAAATAAAAAATTATATGGAGTTATGTATGGGAATTTGGGTATTTCAGTGACCCAAAAGAACTTACAGAGATGGATTTGAGTGGACAAAACTCATTTTATAGCAGAAATGACAAAACTAGTCATTTAAAACTAGCATTCTAGCTAGGGTACAAAATAAAGTAGATAATTCATAGAAGATTGAATTATGTACTATATATGAAATATAAAATAGATGAATAAAACTTAAATGAACATATAAAATTCCTGAATCATTCCCACAACTTTACTTATTTCTTATTGCACTCAGATTCATCAAATTCCCTCATTACAATGATAAACAATCTTTTTAGGTGAAACCGAAAAGGTAATATTTCAGGAACAAAGTTATTTTGACCTGATAAATATGAATAAAAGATTTATATTCTGTTATACATCATAAATGATATGATATATTGACCATTACATAATAAGACTCTAAAAACAGTGGGCAGGAGGCCTAGAACATGACCACCTGAACGTGATGGAGGCTGCAAAATATGTCTGAGAGGACTTCAATGGTTGAAACTCAAGTGCTCCATACCTGCAAATAGAATATAACAGGAATGAAGGAGTGGGGAAGGGAAGGATTTGGGCTCATCTCCCAAGTGTCTGAGGCTCATCACTCAGAAAGGCATGCTGACATAATCATAGATCAATAAATAAATCAACCAAACTAAGTCAATGGGGCAAAATTATCCTTTAATATCATCATGGGTGACCTATTTAGCAAGTGGAGGTTAATGGTGACCTGTGAGATAAATTCAACCATCTAGAAGCCCTAACCCTAGCCACATAAGTGGCCTCCTTGGGAAATTTAAAATGTAGGACCATGTGGAAATGTTTCCATGTCCAATCCATCCCTCTGATTTAGTAACTACAACCTCCTTAGTCAAATAGTTGTTTCTTTTGTTCATGAAATACTTCTACTTTTCTGTGACTTTTCTCTACTTTTGAGACTGAGTCTCCACAAGGAAATTGTGCTCTCCTTTTCCAAAAATTTCCTACTTTTTTCTATACAAATTTTCTGAGTTCTCCAAGAGGCAACTACACCATCCTTTGCAAAAATTTCATGATTTTGTCTCTGGCTTCTTTTTTGCTACTTTTAGACACTTTCCCCTTTTCCTCTTTGAATTATTTTGTCATAGAGTTTCTTCTTTTTCTACCTTGGAAAGTTGACTTTCCCAATGTTCCCCGGTGACATGGAAATCTTATTTCCACCTCATTAATTTTCATAGTTAATAATAATAAAGAATACAAATTAAATACATGCCTCAATAATAATTATTAACAAAGTTTCCCCTAGGCTAAATAATTAATGCCTCATAAATCATCTTTTTGGACAAAATTCCCTAGGTGAGGTAATAAATGAATCTTTGACCCCCCAATCTGTTGGGAATGGTCAACACTTTTATTTACAAAAATATTGGGACATGAAAAATAACCTCCATCTTAGAGAAACCTCAAGAAAAAAAGCATAGTTTTATACTTATCCACACTATCATTTGCAAAATGTTTTATCTTATAAAGCCATCTGGAAGTGACTATGGACTTCTCCTCGGGTCTGTAATATCCCGATTTTGACCCCTATTGCATTAAAATTGTAAATGATGTAAATATAATTATTAAATCATGGTGAGGAGCTCAAGGCCAAGGCCCCACCATCCATTTAGCATTTTATGTATCATAAAATTAAAATTGATGCATATGGTTTCATGCTACCTAGACACAACATAAATGGAGACATCATATAAATATGCATTTTAATAAAATACCCACAACTAGCTATGCAATGCAACAAGATATGGGGGCATGAATTCATAAGGAATAGGGAGGGAAATTATTCAAACCCTTGAGCCAATATTGTTAATCCAAATTTCAATGAGAGAACCCATAAAATATCAACTATCCATTTTGTCTTATGCACCCAATCATTTAATTCTTCCAGAAGTTGGTTGAGGTAGTTAATGCATTGGGAATGGAGAGGTATGGAAGTCAATTTCGTATTGGGGAAAGACATTAATATGGAAAATTGTACTTTTTATTATGGGGCAAGAAAAGACCTATAAATGTGTGCCCAAACCATTCCTCACCCATGTGTTTCACTTCCTCATGCAACTAGAGCTAACTAGGCATTTTTCCCTCATGTTTTTCTGCAATTCCTTCACTGTTTCCATGGATGGGAATCGATTTTTGTGTTGCAAAGTGGATGGAAGAAGAGATTCACCATTTGGGGGTTTATAGAGGCCATTTTTTCCCCTGCAATGTAGATAAACATTTTCTGAAATCAAGTTGCTTACCTAGGGTTGATTTTCCCTTTTACCATTTGGTTTTTGGTTGCGAATTTTTTGTCTTCATACCCAAAACTTGTGCTTTTTTACTATGTGCATCCTTATTTTGGTCTGAATTATGAGTAATAATTAGGAGTGGAAGAGGACCAAGATTGGCTTGATAAACCTCGTGAAGAGAGGAAGCTCACAAAGGATCAAGAGGGGCTGGCTACTCTTCTATACACACCCTAGAGAACACTAGAAGGGAACGAATGGCCTGAGGGACTGTGTAGTAATGAAGGGAATACTTACTTGTGTTTGGTTTGTAGGTATGTGGAGAACAATCTAGATATATCTTGTATAGGTTTCCATAGCTCTATGTTTGAGCTCACTAGATTAGCAATTCTTCCTTTCCACTGCCTTAGCATCCTGATAAACCCAACTGTCGATTGGATTGGCTGAACCTTGGTGTGTATTTGGCTATTTGTGAGCCAGTTGTTCCCTTTTTCCTTGTGGAAATCATGCATAGCTAGGGGGTGGCAGTTGTGCTGAAATATTGATGATCACAATTGGCCTATGGTTGGGTGGAACGTTGTAGCAACATAGCTAGTTTCTCAAGGCATCGCAATTTTTAAGATAATTTCTCTCTTATATTAACTCTGCAATGAATTTTTTATTTTATTTTAAATGTATTGAATGATATTTTCTTCCCCTATATTTTCATACATTATACATCTGCATGTATCTTTTACTTTCAATGCATTTTTTATTATGTTCATGGGGCTATATGCTTGTTTAGATAGAAGCGTAGTCATGTCCTTTCCAGATGATAGGGGAGGGGACATAACAAGGTCTAGGAAAAAATTCCCAAATATCATTCCTGAATATGTACTAATGTTCCTTAGCCATTGCATCTTTCTAAACTTGTTTCTTTGTAGCTTCTTCATAGGATGAAGACTCAGAGTCACTGATCTGACTAATCTATGCAACATAACTTCGATATTCGTCAAGTTTCTTTTTCTCTATAGAAGATCACACTAGTTATCCATGTTTGTCTACATCTTTTAGTACATCTCGACACCATGAAAACCCCCTCTTGGAAGGATTTTCATCAACTAATTCTACTAGTTCATCAATCACTTATAGGTTGGATTCTCCCTGTGAACATTTGAATAGGGAGAATCAGTCTATGTGACCTCTGAGATATGAGTATAATGCTCCCCTGTGTTTGTACCATATGGAATCTCTATTCACCTCTTGAATGCAACCTCTTAATGGAAGGTCACATCTCAGTTGACCTCAATGTGTCTCTCACTTGGAACATATATCCTATAGGATTTGGATGACTCAATATAAATCACTAAGGTTCCCTTTTTTCCTGAAGGCTCCATATTAGTCCTCTTTTCTTTTGTTATATGAGATACACAGGAATACCAAAGTTTCTCAGGCGTGAAATGTTGTTCTTATCACTAGTTAACACCTCTTTAGGTGCGTTCTCATTTAGAATGACATTCAAAATTTTGTTATGAATATACATGGATGTACCAGTAGCACCTTCCCATAATGAAGTAGACAATTCTTGATCATGTAACATGGCTTTCACATCCTCACATATATTTCTATTCTTTCGCTCAAAAACTCCATTTTATTGGGGGTTGTATGGAAGTGTCAATTGTTTACAAATCACTACATCACTACAAAACTCATTAAAAGAATGGGAATGAAATCCACCTCCTTTGTCATACCTCAAGACATGGATGTGCCTCCCTGTCTACTTTTATACTTAGGAATTTTTTCTTGAAACTTTCTAAATTTTTTTCTCTTATCCTTAAGGAAGTAAATACGTTACTTTCTAGAGAATTCATCAATAAACAATACATAATAAATATAGACACTATGGTATGGGGAAGACATGGGACCACATACATTAGAATGTATTAAATCTAAAATCCCTTTAAATATAGTATGACTACTAGAAAATTATTTTTCACATTCCTCCCAACTGAACAACCCTGACATACACTATCATGCTCAAAATCAAATATAGGCATAGATTTAACTGTGTGTTGCAATCCTGGTAGTGCTTTGTAATGGAGGTGACCGAACCTTATGTTCCATAGCTCACATGGACTGATAGTGTGATGTACCATAACTTGAATGTACTTCCTAGGACCTTGTAGAGTCCTTCCTCTCGAGAAATCCAATCAATGCAACAATATAAAGACTTTTGTTCTTCGACCACAATAATGATTGATTCTCCATAAGATAACTCATAAGACCTTATCTTCAAGAAATGAAACTGAAAGTAGGTTCTTCTTCAATCCCGGGACATAAATAATTTCCTCCACATGTAACACATCTCCCAAACTTATCTAGAAGGAGGTATATCCAACTCCTTGGATCAAATAGGTTGAGTTGGTCAACAAATCTACCATGCATGTGAAATTTTTCTCCTTTAGGTCAGATATTACACCCTTGTACCCTGACACCTGCTTGAATGCACCACTATCGATCAACCATGTATCTTCACTTTTGATGAGATATACAGACAGTGTCGAGACTAGGTAATGCTCCCTCCTTGTCTTTTTCTCCTCGGGTGCATTATTCTGATATTTTTCTTCTTCTATTGCAGTATATGCACAAAACCTTCCTTGATTCTTTTTCTTTGGATGGCACTCCCTTTCACAATGGCCCATATTTCAAAAATAGAAGCACTAAAACTTTGAATTATCAAAATATTTATTGAACTCCTTCTTCTTTGAATGAAAATACTTATTTTGAGTGAATGGATTCCTCACTTCTTTCTTTCCATGAGGGAAATATTTTCTCTCTTAGTGCACACTAAATTACTATGGATTCACCCCTCCTCTTGGAGGAATTCATACCACAACCTTTTGAAGTTAGGTTGTACCTCTTGGCCATTTACTGCAACCAAGAATGTTTCCCGTGGGGATGGGAGAACACCAATGGTGGTTTGAAGAATATCATCTTCATCCACCGTAACTCCAATACTGACAAGTTGATCTCTCACCTGAGAGATCTTGGTGAATAATGATTCCACAGTCTCATCCTTCTCCATCTTTAGGTTCCATATACTATTCTTCAAATACTTCTTTTGGATTGAGGCCTTCTTTGGCATACAAGTTCATGAGTATATCAAAGCACCCCTTAACAGTCTTCAATGGAGCAATACCAGACATGAGATTGTCTTTAACCGAGTCATATATAATCCTTTTTTTCCTTTTCTTGATTCTTCTTAAAGTTGACTCACCCTGTATTGGTGGTAGGATCCTATACCACAGTGGACACGAAGGTATCCAAACCATGGTCCTCAACAATGCTCAATACCTTTGCCTTCCATGTGTTGAAATTAAAAGTACTATGTAGACAGTCTTCTGGTAAATTGAAGATTGATGTCATGAGTTCAAAGATTTTCTCAATTCATAGGATCTACCTAGGCTTCTCATCACTTGCAAAAACTCATCTCCTTCATGTCAAGAGTTATGTTACCATGTTAATGTTTGACAAAATATGTATATCTTTGAACTTTAAAAATTTAGTTTGCAGATAATATGAACATTGGAAACAATAAAACACTCAGCCACACAAGTAATTCATCAACAAGACAAGATGTACCCTAGGAAAACCCTCAAAATAATGAGGATCGAAAACCCAATAATTCTTCAGAGGATAATAGATAGATTGCATATAATGTCTTTTACACAATAGTAGATTGCCAGAGAAGAGAGAATATAGAGAAATAGATAATAATAATAAACTATATGTCCTTTCCTTGATCATGTCACATTAATAGCAAGCCATAAACCCATCCATGCATACAATATCGAATGGTTGCATGAGAATTGTGCACTAGTGACACCAAAAATGTATATTTCCTTCATGAATAATAATTCTAGTGCACTGGAGTATCCATCATGCATAACATATGTACCATGCATTTAATCTTTGAGATTAATTGGTTCTTAACTAACATCAAAGTGAAATCAACATCTAACGGAATGCATGGCCACTTAGTTAGGATGCTAACAGTAAGTGTCATAGAGATTTAAACAAGCGTCAACATGCAAACACTTTGTAATTGATGTTTCATCTTTTGATTAACTTAAGTGTCGCTTTTTTCTTTTAACTAAAGTACAAATACTTTAGTTAACTAGTCCTTCATTTGAAAAATAACCATTGTACGCAGAATCATAATTGAAGAAAGGAGGATCCACGTTAAATAGTTTGGAATCTCAAAATTTCAATCCCTACTTTGGATAATCATCAAGAGACTGGTGAATCCTACATAGAGTTGTTTAATTTCCCATGTACTAGGTATAAATATGAAAAAGTTAAATTCTTTTATGAGTGTGGGGGTTATGTCGGTAGGTATCTCAACTATTTAGACATTTAATATTTCTATAAGATGGTTTATTTAATTATGATTTGAGGTGAGAGATACCTGGCCGACGTAACCCCCACACTCGTAATTTTTTTTACATTTTCATGTTTATAATTTCTACCTGGAAAATTAAACAACTCTCCATAGGCTTCACTAGTCTCTCTCGATGATCCTAGAGTAGGGATTGAAATTTCGAGATTCCAAAATATTTAACGCATCTCGTCCTTTATTCAATTAGTCCCTCACTATTAACACTTAGTTAACTATTATTACATGAATCATGCTTATTAATTTACACGAGGGTGATCACCATGAGTTTGTTAATTAACTACCAGCATAGATCCAAATCCTAGGCTCTATGAAGCGCCGAGAGGGATCAAATTTCTCCTCGAATAGCTCCTTAGGTGTTTGCACCTCGAAGGTGGTGACACAAAACTGGACTTTCTTTAGCATTGAAAAGAACTGGTTAAGTTGAAAACATAAATACAATTATATTAGATTTATCTTTAATAATTTTGAAAAAATTAATATATATAACATTTTCTTTTAAAATAAAAAAATGTTTTAAAAGAAAAGTTGTGTTGGTCACTCAACAATATCGGCATCCGTTTATTTATCCTATTCACTATTTCATTAGTAATTTTTTTTTAAATTAATATTGAAGAAATTTAATAAAAAATTAAAAAATAGATTAAAACAAAAAATTATTTTAATCTTACTTATAATATCAAAATTTGGAAACTGAATTTAATAATTAAGTTTTACATTTAATTATTATAATGGTTATATTTACTTTCTTTTCTTTTATTTTATTTTGTTGAAATTAATTAATAATTTTTTACAATTTTAAATTATTTAAAAAAAATTATTATCATAAAATGAAAAAATAAAAATTTTATTTTAATTATTTAAAAAAATAAATTATTTATCATAAAATGAAAAAATAAAAATTCGATATAAACATGAAATTTATTTAAGTGTTGCCTCTCTCAACATCCAACTCCCATGGCTTAATAATTTTTGGTTTTTTTCAAAGGACGATTTGAATTTTGATGATTTGTTTTTCTTTCCAACCGGCCATTTGAATTTTGATGTTTTTTAACTGTGATTTGAATTTTGAAATTTTCCAACCTTGGATTCTAAAATGCTTTCAATAAAAGGAAGGATTATAACCGCTATAAAGGATACTTTTTTCTAATAGGCAATTTGAATTTTTAAATTTTTAAAGGCACATTGGATTCTAACAAACACAATCCAGGGATTTTAATAAAAGAAATTATAGGCATCGCGTGTGAACAAATTCATAATAAGATTTTTTTTTCAATTAAAATACAGCATTAGAAAAAAAAAACTCCCACAGTTTTTTAGCTTTAGATGAAAGTAATTTTTATTATTTTGCCGCTTCCTAAAATGAAGAACAACTCAATCTGGCCCAGGAAATAATAAACATATGCTTGAGGTTTACATAAGCAGAGAACCTTACACTGGAGACCTGATGACAGTAATAGTAGGAAATCACTTAATATTTTATTTATAAGTTTTTTTCTAGACTTTCACTCTCACCCGTTCCCAAGGAAGAAAGGCCAGATGACGTCAGTAAAGCATACCAAAGAAGAGTGCCAGTTATAGCTGTGGCGTCTTGCTTAGGAGTGTTCTACTATGGACCTCAGAGCCGTGATTCCATGGATGGTCTTGCTGGTTATCCTCAAACTCCCAGCAAGCAATACAACGGACAGAAAGAAGTTTGATTAGGATACAACACAATCAATTCTAAAGGCCATTGCAAACCCTAAAAACTCAAATAAAATCACCTAATTACCTATGTTTATCTATCAATGTTGCGAGTTCAGTTCTGGGTATAATGGTGTGTTTGTGGGTGTGAATTCCAGAAACAGAGAGGACATGTAGCCATGTGGGTTGTGTACTGTAAATGTTATCTGATCTTCTGGATAAATAAATAAACAACCTTTGTGAATGTAATTAGCACAGATTAGAGGGATATGTTCAAAGTCACCATAGGAAAGGAAATGTAATCAACACATAGAGGCACACGCAACCATAGCAGCGCAAAAACATAAATATGGTATCGGGGTTCAATGTGATATGGTTAATTGATAATTGATAAGAAGGCGTAGGTGGAGGCCGTAGAAGAGAGACCTGTAGATGAAGTCTAAAAACTGTAAATCTAGAGAGATCAGTGTATACCGTGTGTTCCACAGTCACTGTAATAAGTCAATAGTTATAAATTCAAATAGTCTACGTAAAATATATTATTTATTTATATATTTATAGCTGACATAAAGTTACTTAAGTTACATCATGTTATAAGATCTCTCCCATAATATTCACTTTCACTATTATTTTTTTGCCGACATGTTAGTAACGTTACATCACGTGACAAGATCTCCCCCATAATATTCACTTTCACTATTATTATTTTTTGCCGACATGTTAGTAACGTTACATCACGTGACAAGATCTCCCCATAATATTCACTTTCACTATTATTTTTTGCCGACATGTTAGTAACGTTACATCACGTGACAAGATCTCCCCCATAATATTCACTTTCACTATTATTTTTTGCCGAAATGTTAGTAACGTTACATCACGTGACAAGATCTCCCCCATACTGGGCTGTAGAGCGCCTCTCGGTGCAAAAACACACATTGAGGCTTTAACTAAATCTCAATAACTCAAGTTCACTAAGTCATCTTTAGGAAATTCAAATTCTCTATGCATTATCTCTTTAGTTGTACTTCATGGTCTATGTGTGTTAACAAATTAATTATCTATCATATCACATTATCGTCAGAAGATTTCTCACATGCTATGATCATATTATATTACTCTCGAACCATATAGTCATTGCTAAAGTAATACACTCTATAGGTAGCTAATGTCTAAAGGACACTTAATATCAATACGTGAGCATGGTTAGTAATATATCACATACCATTTATTCTTCAACGTGCAAAGCATCTCACCTCTATAACTGGAGGCCCACCCCATGGGTATTCACTATCACTAGGTGTCTGCATGAGAATCATGACTTGATGTTACTCACAAGCTCGACTTGATATCGCTTAGAAGTCGACAATCTTGTTCTACAATACTTTACAATACAACATCACCACCTCAACACATGAGGATATATTGGACTTGATATTACTCACAAGCCTGGAGAATGACTCATGATGCTTTACATTTAACAATTAGCACCTCTTATATTTTTTTTCGGTTAAGGTGGGGGTTTTAACACCACATATATTTTGTGGTGAAATTAAGGTGGTGTTAATGTTTGCTAATATTATTGGAAATTAAGTTTTTATTCATTTATGATAAGAGAATGTCATGTTGGCAAGTACCAAGAAGTGGTGCTAAATAATTATTTGTCACGTGGACATGTACATGTAGGATTTACTTATGAGTATTGTCACCATAAACACGACAACTTCACAAATCAATATTTTGTAAATAATTTAATTCAATTATTTATAAAAAATGTATTCATTCAAATAAATGATTAAGATTAATTTCTCACTTTTTGCACAACAATCAAAACAAATTCAATTGCTTTTTTTTTACACTATTTAAAAAAATAAATTCACATGATTCATTTATAAGGCTTCACGCCACTAGTACAAGAAGTTCACAAATAATTATTTTGTAAATAATTCATGTTATACTATTTAAAAAATTAAATACCTATGACTCTAAATATTAACAAAGAATAAAATAAGCTTTTATGAATTTAGGACCATAGAAGAGACTTCAAAGGTCACTAGAGCTCTTCCTAAAAGTATTATAAGTTTTTAATCACTATTGAAAATCCATCTTTAGCACCACAAATTAGCCCCACTTATATTATGTGGTGTTAATATGGGGATATTAGCACCACTTATATTATTTGGTGTCAAAGTGGTAATAGTATTTGTTATTCTTATTGGAAATGACATGCCACATAATATATGTTAATTATAGACATGATGTTTGATACTTTGACAAGTACAATAAAGTTGTGATAAGCCATTTCCCACATTGATACTTACAAATAAAATTTAATTATGAGGGTTTTCACCAACCCTAAAACAAATTCACAAGTAATTATTTTGTAAATAACCCACTTCAATTATTTATCTTTTATACTAGCAAATATTGTTTGTATGATAAGGATTTGCAACACACACACACATATACCACATTAAAAAAATATTTTGTAAATAATTGATTGAGTTGTTTACTTTTTTTGTTATAATCACTTCAAATAAAAATAAACTCATTTAAAAAAATTATTAATAAACACAATCAATGATAATCAATTTTAGTTTATTACGATTTTAAATATGGTGATAAAAGTGCTTAGAATTGAAATTTAATTGTATAAATGATAACTCTTTTATTAATCAGTAATAATGATTTATCAAATTGATTGATGGATATTAGTGCCATTAGGAATATTTGAGAACTAGATGGGGTCTTGAGGCCTTAGAAATGGTTGATGGAGAAAAATTCTACCTTAAGTCTTATTTTATATTCTAAGCATATATGTCTAATAAAAGCACCTCAAACTACTGCACATTGACTTGTGAGGGTACTCTTAGCCTATCTGTGTGGATATCAATACTATTATGATATTTTGATTATTATGGATGGGACTAGGAGTCATTTACATGGTTAAGGGAGGAAATGAAGGCTTAGGCACTAAAGAATTCATTTATAGATGTAGACATCTCAAATCACAATACATGACTTCTCGATGGGATCCTTGGACTTAAAATAGGGATATGGATGAAATTTGTAATGTTTTACAAACTAAATATGTGTCTTGGGGCCCTAGACATGGTTGAGAGAGGAAAGTTGAATTTTACATCCTAAATAAAGAACCTAGGCATTTATGGTCAAGAAAGACACTACAAATGACCATACAAGACCACTTGAGGGTATCCTTGACATATGAACATAGATACCAATTCCATTAGGAGGATTTGGGAATTAGAAAAGGGTCTTGATGCCTTTGACATGGTCAAGGGAGGAAACATAGCTCTTAGGACCTAAAAGAACATTCTAGAAACCCAAGGTCCGTATCTATGGATTGAATCACCAGCCGACTTATCAAGGAAATCCTTCACATCTTAGTGGGGATAATAATTACACTAGAATGTTTTTAATACTAGGTATGGTTCTTGGGATTATGAACATTGTCTACAAGAAAATATTGGCTTTACGGCATAAAATAAACTTTTATGCATATAGGGCCAAGAACAACACCTCAACCCACCACAAATGACCTATGAAAGGTACCCTTCACCTATTAGTGCGATGCTTGAGACATCAATAACTTGTTGAACACTATGTATGGGTATTGGATATGGGAACAAGGTTGGGGGAGAAAACCTAAAACTTAGGCTAGAAAGGAAGCTTCTAGGTATCTAGGGATCAAAGTGGCAACTCAAGATACAACATAGAAGCTCTCAAGGGTATCCTTTTCTTTTGAGTGGGGGTAAGGGATCCATTTGAATATTTTGAGTAACAGGTATGCATTTTAAAGAACTTGAAATAGTTTGGGGAGGATATGTGGGGATAGGACTCAACATAAATATCATATATAGGTACCCATGGACATGAACAATACCTCAAACCACCACCCAATACCTCTCATGGTTATACTCACCTTCAAGTGAGGATACAAGTGTTATTGGAACATTTTGGATCATACTAGGTATGATTCTCTATTCCTTGAATATTGTTGATGAAGGAAATCTATGCCTTATTCCTTATAGTAAAGTTCTATGCATTTAGGTTAAAGAATATTGGCTCAATCCAACACACATAAAACTGTCAAGCATATCCTTGGCCCAAGTATGTGTCTCGAAACCTTAGACATGATTGGTAGAAAATGCTAGATCCTAATGCACTAAATCAATATTAATGGAATATAGTCCTAAGAATGATGTGTTGAACTAAAACACTTCACCTATTAAGGGAATATTGGCCTCAAAATTGTGATGTAGACACCATTATGAATTTTAGATCACAAGGTAGGATTCATAAGGGCTTCAACGTGGTGCATGGAGGAAACTTAGGCCTTAGGACCTAACATAGATCTAAAGGGTTATTTTAAGCTTCAAATGCCAATAGAAATGCCTTAAACAAACATAAATGACCGGTCAAGGGGGTCTTTCACTTTCAATAGAGCATATTAGAATCATTATTATATTTTGAGAAAGTTATGTGTAATTTTTTACTCATAAACCAAGAAAGACTAATGAAACATTAGCCTTATTCCTCAAATGTAGCATTCGAAACTCAAGGGCCATGAATAAACTCTTGACCTACCAAACATAGCCTCTATGGATGGTATTTGGAATCTAATTAGTGATATGACACCATTAGAATGTTTTGAGCACCAAGGATGGGTCATGCGACCATAGACATGGTGAAGAGAGGAACCTAACCCTTATGATCTAAAACAATATTTTATGTAGCCTACTTCAAGAACAACACCTTGAACAACCACACTTGATATCCTAAGAGTATACTTTACCTTCGAGTTAGGATATGGGTAGGTAGAGTCAACAACATCATGTGGAAACATTAGACATTAACTCCTCAGAGTATCCCTAGCCACTAAGTGGAGATATGAGCACCATTAGGACATTTAGCACTAGGTTTAGGTGTTGAGATCTTAACCATGACCATTGATGTAGGAAGCTTAGGCATTGAGATATATAGGAAACTTTTAGGCCTAAAAGTCTATGAATGATGTCTCCAACCACCAAAGCTAAGCTCTTGAGGGGATATTTGGCCACATGGTGGGAATATGGACACCATTAGAGGTTTTTGAGCATTATGAATGGGTGTTGGGGTATTAGACATAGATAAGGAATGGAAA